>APFE031271125.1:0-39095 GCA_000404065.3 Pinus taeda | reverse complement strand
CCTTTATGATTAGGTCAGATTTCTAAGGGCCCTTCATGATCAGGGGGTTATAGGATATTAATAGGAAATAGTTAAGAAGATTGAGAAGCAGAAGAAATTGAAATGTTGGTTGTGTGTGGGAATTTAGAATTTAGGGCAAGGGTGGGTTGTCATTTGTGGATATAAGGAATCAACATCGAGATTATCTATGAATGGATGACTTTGTGGTGTTGAATCCAAAGGCAAAACGCACAAATAGATCCCGAAGAGGGCATGTTCAATCGCTATGTCTACCTTGGAAGCACAGCAGGAGCAGAACCAGCACCAATGCCAGCCAACCAACCCTACCTTAATAGAGAATGAGGATTCCCAACCACCCATATCCAAAACACAACTTTGTTCACAATGAGAACACTGTGGAAACAAAAGAGTCTACAGTTCCCCTTGATGTGAACGAGTATTCTCAACTACCCATATCGAAAACATAACTTTGTTCACAGGGGAACATGGTGGAAACTGAAGTGTTTGCAGTTCACCTAGATGCGAATGGCCTGGGGATTGATTCCCCTGAGGATGAAGATAGGAAAAGGAACCCTGAGAGACATAAGTTGAAGATGGTTACCTTTGTCACAATCAAGCAGGTTGAGAGCACCATAGATACTGATTTGGAGAAAGGGGTAGGTGATCTACATGCCAAAGAATGTGGAGAGGCAGCCCATAGTGTCGACGATGATGCAGAGACTATTTGCAGAGTATGTCATTTGAGTTCTGATGGCAGATCAAGTTCCGGGGGCTTGATTATTATTGGCTGCGGCTGTATTGTGCATATACAAAAATTGTGCATATATGGAAGATATGCACATATCTTCGGTATATCCCTAACCTTCTTATATGTGCATATCTTCCATATATGCACGTCATTTATGTATCTGCATCGTATATGCGCAAATTCCATATACAAAAATTGCACATATATGGAAATTGTGCATATTCAGAAGATATGTGCATATCTTCCGTATATACATAAATTTCGTATATGCGCAAATTGCATATACAGAAATTGCACATATGCGAAAATTGTGCATATACAGAAGATATGTGCATATCTTCTGTACATACATAACTTTATTATTTCTACATATCTTCTGTATATGTACGTCTTTTATGAATGTGCATCTACCGTATATACGCAAATTCCATATACAGAAATTGCACATATAAGGAAATTGTGCACATATGCAATATATGCACATATTGTTGTATATGTCCATCTTTTGTATATGTGCAACTTCCGTTTATGCACATATATTCCGTATATGCATAAATTTCTTATATGTCCATATCTTCCATATATGCACGTCTCTTATATGTGTATCTACCGTATATGTGCAACTTCCATATACAAAAATTGTGCATATATGGAAAATATCCGCATATCTTCCGTATATGCGTAACTTTCTTATATGTGAATATCTTCCATATATGTACATCTTTTATGTATTTGCATCTACCATACATGTGAAAGTTCCATATATGGAAATTTTGCATATATGGAAATTGTGCATATACAAAAGATATGCGCATATCTTCTGTATATGTGAAACTTTTCTATATGCACATATCTTCTAGGTATATGTGAAACTTCTGTATATACACATAACCTCCACGTATGTGAAACTTTAATGCAAGGCCATATCAACAATATGCTATGACCTCATGGATGAAAACAACCATTAATCCATTGTACAAATTACTACATGAAACTAACAATATGCATAACCAATGCCTAACCAACTACAAATATACATAAATGCATGCAATTGAACATAATTGATCAATTTTTGCAATCAACCTACAAGGCTCATACATGTAATCAAAATATTCAAATATAAACTAACATACAAGAATATAGGTAGGCAACATAAAATCAACATGTAAGTGACATGTAACCATATGTAACCTCTCACATGCTCATGACAAATACTCTTCATGAAATCAACATCAAATTCTCCATGATAACCATACTACAACCCTAATACATCATCAATCCAATGCAACAAGTATATAAGTGTAAGAGAAACACATGCAACTGACATGAATGCATGACTAACACATTCAACCCATCCAGTCTGAGAGTTGAAGATATGTGCTACTTTCTTATATGTGCATATCTTCCATATATGCATGTCTTGCATCTACCATATATGCACAAATTCCTTATATGAAAATTACGCATATACGGAAATTATACATATACGGAAGATATGCTCATATCTTCTGTATATGCGAAACTTCTCTATACGCACATATCTTCTAGGTATATGTGCAACTTCTGTATATACACATAACCTCCATGTATGTGAAACTTTAGTATATGTAACTTCTGTATATGTGCATCAACAGTATATGCGGAACTTCTGCAAGTTTGCATATCTTTCGTATATGTGTAACTTTTTTATATCTGCATATCTTCTGTATATGCACCTCTTTTATATATGTGCATCTATCGTATATGTGTAACTTCTATATATGGAAATTGCATATATACAGAAATTGTACATATACATAAGTATGCACATATCTTATGTGTATGCGAAACTTTTCTATATGCACATATCTTCCATATATGCGTAACTTTCTTATAATTTTATATGTTTAGTATATGCACATATTTTATATATGTGCATCTACCATATATGTGCAAATTCCATATACGGAAATTGCAGATATACAGAAATTGTACATATACAAAAGATATGCACATATCTTCTGTATATGCACATATACGAATGCTGTGTATATACAGAAATATTACTTGAACATCATGTCTGAAATTAGTTAAATCACATATCCTTATGTACTCTTTGTGTAATAACTCACTTTCAGTGCTACTTTGAGCATTAAGTTTCTTTTAGTACTAGGGGCATTACTAAGAACATATGGTAAGAGAGGCCTATGTGAACTTACCATGGTTAGGGTTTTTGATGTTTATGATTTCTCATTGTTTCTTCATGTTCCAACTTTCTTATATCTGTATATCTTTCGTATATGCACAACTTTTATATATGTTTTGTATATGCACATATACGGAAGTTATGCATATACGAAAGACATGTCCATAGTTGGAAGTTATGCATATATGAAAGATATGTGATGCAAAAAATGTGCATATATAGAGGTTGTGCGACTTTCTTATATGCACAATTTCTGTATATGAACAAATTTCGTATATGTGCATATCCTCCATATATGCCCAACTTCCGTATATGTCCAACTTTGGTATACACATATTACAGAGGTGTCGCATTGTTTTTGCATATGCGCAACTTTTGTATATGTGCAAATTTTGTATACACATATTATAGAGGTTTCACATTATTTTTGTATATGTGCAACTTCCGTATACGTGAAAATTTTGTATACACATATTACATAGGTTTCACATTGTTTCTATATATGTGCAAATAGATTTGTGCATATACAAAAACTACGTATATATGAAGCCTGCAAAGATACATTGGTTGAAGTTGCACATAAATTATTTATATTTTCATCTTCCATATATGCATAAATTATGTTTATATTCATTTATTGTATATGTGCATATACGGAAGCTACGCATATGTCCATAGTCACAGTTCCACCCTCTTTCAGAACTTTGACCTATGATGACAAAATCACTATAAAATGACAAGGAATTCTCCCTTGGAATTTTCAATAATTCTCCCCATTATTCAATGGAGAACATTATGTTTTGTTTATTTTTTATGAACCCCTTCACCTCCCACAGTTTCAAATAAATGTCTATGTTCCTTGATTCCTCTAATTTTACCACCCTCTTATATTCACTATTTTTTGCTAATTCTGATTGTATTCAAAAGGCTTTGACCATCGATTTTCCATTTTCTTTGTTCCTCATGAAACAATATTCCGTATATGCATGCTTCCATATATATGTTATATATACAAAAGATGCACATATAAAAAAAGTCATCTTCTGTATCTACAATATATACTAAAATCAAATATAAACAGAATATGACTTTTGTATCTATGCAACTTATGTAATTTCACATATATGAGAAATTGTACATATATGGAGGATGACCTCCATATAGTCATAACTT
The DNA here is from genome assembly GCA_000404065.3 of Pinus taeda. Lineage (NCBI taxonomy): Eukaryota > Viridiplantae > Streptophyta > Pinopsida > Pinales > Pinaceae > Pinus > Pinus taeda. Next base: position 34,989 of record APFE031271125.1, on the reverse strand, counting down.
CTATATATACACATAGATATGGAAATCATCTTCCATGTGTGCATACTTATATATCTATTTTATAGAAGATGCACATTTACAAAATTCATAGACTGAGTTTTTGCATATATGAAGGTTATCTTTAATATATGCATGCTTCCATATATATATATGTGCATATACAAAATATGCACATATATGGAATATGGATTTCTTATATGTGTGGCTTCTGTATATGCATATATGTATGGAGGTGTGCAAATACAAAAGATTCGATACATATATGCACAACCTCTATATATGCACATAGACATGGAAGCATGCCTATACAGAAGATGACTTCCGTATATGAGGATCTTCTCTATATGTACATAGATATGGAAGTCATCTTCCATATATGCACACTTCCATATCTATGTGCATATATAAAAGATGAGCATATACAGAATATGACTTCTATATATTTGGATATTTTGTATATGCTCACACACACACACACACACATACGAAAGAGTGCATATATGAAAGATGACTTTCATATATGAACACTTTCATATCATGTTATAGAAGATGTGAATATATATAAACTATATATTGAAGCTGCACATATATGGAAACTATCTTCTGTATATTCATGATTCCATATATATATATATATATATAGTGAGAGAGAGAGAGAGAGAGGGAGAGATGTCTGTGTGTGTGTATAAAAACCCTGCACATATACATAAGATCGCTTCTTTATATGTGTGACTTTTGTATATGTACATATGTATGGAAATGTGTATATACGGAATATGACCTCTATATATGTATAACGTTTATATTCACATGGATATCGAAGTATGCATATACAAAATATGGCCTCCATAAATGTGCATATATACAGTGGTTGAAGTTGTGCATAAATTATGCATATGCATAGTTTCTATATATGTGCATCTATTGTATGTGTGTAAATTCCATATATGTGCATATACGGAAGCTACACATATACAAAAATTGTGCATAAATTCAACCTTCATATATACATAACCTTCATATATGTTCATATCTTCTATATATGCGTAACTTCTGTATATGCGCTTATTCTATATATGTGCATATTTGGAAGTTGCACATATACAGTAGATGTGTATATATGGAAGATATGTGCATATATATAAGTTGTGCATATTTGGAAACTATTATATATGCATATGCATTCTATAGAAGTTGTTCATAACTTTTGTGTATGTGCATATATGGAAGTTTCACATATACAAAATATATGTGAATATACAAAATATATTCAAATATATGGAAGTTGTGCATATACGTAAGATATGTGTATCTTTCGTATATTCACAACTTCGATATATGTGCATATATTTTGTATATGTGAAACTTCTATATATGCACATACTTTTCGTATATGCATAACTTCTCTATATGCGTATATCTTTTGTATATGTGTAACTTCCGTGTATGTGCATATCTTCCATATATGTGTAACTTCCATATATTTACATATTTTATATATGCACATCCACCGTATATGTGCAACTTTTGTATATGAACATATCTTATGTATATGTATAGCTTCTTTATATGCGCATATCTTTTTTATATGCACGTCTTGTATATATGTGAATATACTATATATGTACAACTTCTATATATGCACATATATAGAAGATGCACTTATACAAATGATATGTGTATATACGAAATAAATATGCATATACGAAATATGTGCATATACGGAAGTCACACAACTTTTGTATATGTGCATCTTTTGTAATGAATATCTTCCATATATGCAGAACATTTGTATATGCACATATCTTTTGTATATGTGCAACCTTCATATATATGTATATACGAAAGTTGCACACATATGGAAGATATGCGCCTATACGGAAATTGTGTGTATATGGAGATTCAAGTTGTGCCCAACTATGTGCATATACAGAAGATACACACACATATAGAAGATATGCACACATATGGAAGATATGAGCCCATACCGAAATTGTGTATATATGGATATTAAATTTGTGCCCAACTATGTGCATATATAGAAGATACACACATATATGAAAGTTGTGCATATAAAAATGATATTCACATATATGAAAGTTGAGCATATACAACAACTATGTGCATATACACATGTTGTGCATTTATGGAAGAAATTCATGTATATATTCCAAATGAATTGAGCAAGTTCATGATGCATGCACGCAAAGGAGCATTCACCTAGTACCTCTCTTCGCAAAAATGTGTAATTTATAGCTTGAAATTTATAGAGTCTACTCCTAGCTACCGTAGGTCCAAGTTATAAAGAACCAATGAATAGTAAATTCAAAAAACATAGAGGACAAGCATAGACAAGTCAAGCGAGTAGGTAGGCTACTCAGGTATAAAAGAGGTCAAAGGATTGAACTTGTTCTTCCATATGTGTGTCCTTCATATATGTGCATAAATATTCAATGCATGCATATACATAATTTAGCTTCCATATGTATACCACACGTGTATATGTGGGCATGCTATACAAGAGTTGGACTCCTTTTTCATCATAGTTTCTTTCGTATGTCTTCGAGAGAGAAGATGCGCCATAGCCTGTCGTTGACACCCTTATGGTTTTTCTTTTTATTTTCAGACCATAGTGGCTCAGTTACCTACATTAATATTCAATATCCATACCAAAATAACCTCATCTAGCAAAGCAATGTATGCCGACTAAACACTCCTACTTTGTATTTAGACATTATATTAAACACATACAAGAAAAACATAACATCATCTAACTATTCTTTTCTAACAACTTCAAACAAATTATCCCTCCCAAATGGCATGTTTCCCTATGTCTCACTAGATAGGCTAACAACATCTAACTATTTCAAACAAATTCAAACAAATTAACCCTTCAAAATGGCACCCTACCTAATGCCTTTGACATTGAATATTATCATATCATGGGAATGTCTATATTACTAAAACATCAGGTAGTTTGAATATCGAAATACAATTTCCTTGAAAATATGTTCTCTGTGTCTTCCAAACACTTGGATGTGTTCCTCCCTTGCTTGTTTTGATACATTTCTTGTAATAGATGCTTGATTTTCATCCATCATCCAACGCTTAGCTTCTTTTACATGCTAATATACCATTATTATAGTTTGAATGTCCTTGATATAGTTCTCTGAATAGTTTCCAGGATTATCTTTCAATAAGGAACACATTCCTCTAACGTTGTGGAGAAGAACATGTTCGACTGCGTTCCTACAAAATAGGAAAACAAGAAAGATGCATGAACCCACTTCTTTTAATCTTCCATTTTTGACTTGAGGGAACACTTAATAACGTCTTCCACCTTTACAAAAATATTTACAAATTTTCGCATGCCCGAAGACGAACATCGAAAGGATGCAATTGAAGAAACCTTGCAACATTGATTTCCTCCATTTCTTTTCTAAGCAATTTTCCAAATTCTCTAGTTATGGGCTCTACGAGTGCCCTCAAAAATTTCTCTAATCTACATCTCTAGCACTTTCATATGCAACCCCAACAGTCGCACTCGACTCGGTGCTACAACAAGGGGATGAGAGTGTCGAGGTAATAAATGGTCATCTCTTCTTCTCTGTAGATGGGCTTGCATGCTTGAATAAACACAACACCTCCCTCTTCCAGATGAGTTGAATTTGAAAAATAGGAATGGTTGACGAGAGTCGACAGGAACCAGATACCCTTAAAATATTTATGGCATATGCAATAGATTCTCGCTTCAAAAGCTCGACAAAATTATTTTTAAATTATCACATCCTAGATATGATTTACGTCCACTTCTAAAATTTCATTCTAAATTATAGAGAAAATTACATCATCCGGTATAAATATATCAATGGTTGGAGCATGTTGGTTTTCGTTTGGAAGCACATATATACATGTGTGGTATATATATGGATGTTATCTTATCTATATGCATGGATTACATATATATGCACATATAAAAAATAAACATGTATGGGAGAACGAGTTCATTCCTATGACCTATTTTGTACCTTTTTTGTACTTGAGAAGGCTAACTTAGAAAGGTGGCTCAAATCTCAAGACCATGCCTTCTGAACTCAAGATTTTTGGCTATAACTACATGGAGAAAATGTTATGTATGTTGTTGGAGGCCTATAATTGGACCTGAGCCTTGTCATGCATGTGGTTGGGGACTAGTCCAGTGAAATTAGGTTCCAGCTCAAGGATTGACCACCTGAGGTGTTACTCCAGCTCCTGGGTTATTTGTAGTCCCTGTAGGTTTCCAGTTTGTGTTAAGTTTGCAATCCCCACTTCCTTTCCTAGAAATAGGAGGTTGGGTCATGTCATAGTGGCACTTTGCTTCGTAGTCACCTTAAGGGCTTGTAAAAGTGGGTAAATGTGGGGAGGGAGGTGTTACAATCAATTTTTGATTCTTTATTTCCATCTTCCCTCATCCTTAATTCAACATCTATGAAAAAAACATCCATTCGAAAAAATTAATCCCTTGTGTTCCAAAATCGTATGTTGATGATAAAACCCAAATTCAATCGTTATCAATTTACTTACCATTTATCTTAAATTTAAACTCTATAAAGATTATGTTTCTACTAAGAAATAATAAATTAGTTGTTGGTTATTGAGTTCTAAGGTGTTAATAGCTTGAAAAACTCTGCCAGAAGACCTATCCTAGAAGACACCCTATTAAAAAAATAATTCTACTAAAATTGTTTAATTTTTTATCGATTATGTTTCTATCAAGAATTGATAAAGTAGGTTATCACCCAAAGTAGAGGCAATGGAGATAAGTTGGTATATGGGATAATATGTTATCACGTGTTTGGAGCATACATCGTTTAGAGATAATTTGAGAGTAGAGTAGGTTATCACCCAAAGCACTCAATCTTTATGTTTCCATTGTCAACTCTCCACTTTTCATACAAGAAATGTGTTTAAGTATGATGGATGAACACAACGCTATGCTTGGAAGCCCTGAGATTCTTTCAGGTTTTCCTAAAGCGGACATACAACAAGTGAGTTCTTGGGTTTTTTTATCAATGTTTTCACAGATCTAGGTATTCATAATGGAGAAATATTTTGTGAGATTTAGGTAGTTCCAGAATGATGTAAAACTCTCACAATATCTCTTTATCATGCAGAGGACTTCGAAACAGATACAAATATTAATTTTGTTTTATCAAATTCTTATTAGATATGTGACCCAATAAAATCCTTGGAGCTATAAGAATTTTTGATTGCAGTCATGATGATTTGGGACTAATTGTAGTGGTGATGATTTGGCATTGATTGCATACATTTTGTCAACATGATTGATACTCAGTGGTATCAGTAGTATCGAAAACATTTCCTATTCAATTGAATTTTTAAATTAATAAAATAAAATTCATAAAATATGTTGTGAATTCATGATAACATCATTTTCTACATGTTTTGAAGCAATTTATTTTAGTTCCCAACAATAAAATGGGCATTGAGTGTTCACCCGCAAGCTACAGGGCCTAAAATAGTAATTTCCACTACCAAACTCCTCTTGATCTGGAAATTGGTCATACTTTGTTATTTTTTTCAAACTCTTCAACTTAATATTGTGTGAACATGAACATTATATACACTTATATGTGATCAATCATGGCATGTTTCATGCATCATTCTCCCTTTGTATTACTAAATTTGGTTTGTATTTCTTCCTTTGTATACCAATTTCACTCAGTAATCTTGCCTGCATTTGGAACATACATCACCTTCTCTCTATAGGTTATCATGCGTTTGGAACATACATTGCTTAAAGATAATGTGAAAGTAGAGTAGTTTATCATGTAAATCACTCAATATGTTCATTTCCATTATCAACTACCCAATTTTCATATAGCCTATGTGTTTATAGAAGGATGGACTAACATAAAGATATGTTGGAAACCCCTAAGATTCTTTTAAGTTTGCCTAAATATGACATATAACAAGTGAGATCTTGATTTGGGTTTTTGAATAATTTTTTCAGAGATCTAGGTATTTAGAATGGAAAAATATTTTCCGATCTCTAAGTAGTTCCAAAATGTCACAAAACTCCTGAAACATCTCTTTAACATGCACAGGACTTTGAAGGGGAAAAGGCCTTAATTCTTTTATCAAATTCTTGTTAGATATGTGACAAAAAAAACCTTGGAGCTACAAGAATGTATTTCTCCCCCAAAAAAATCCTATATCATACTCCCTTCTCCATATTAAAATCCAATTTTAAACAATACAAACATGTACTTGTACACTAATTTGATCATGTGTGCACATATCTGTTGTTAGTGCCAATTACTGTTGTTAGGTTTATATTTAACAAGTTGATCCTCATATCCTACTGAAGAAAATATACATGCAAACAAAAAGAACATCATGATCACTCTCAATAAGAATATGAGGCATTGTACATATGGACTTTTATCTAAAATTCTCAAGAAGCAGCTCAAGAAAGCAAAATATTCATGGATAGCCTACTTTTCAAAACCCTTGGGTATTAGAGGAACTTTAACTTTTGGAATTTTTGCTTACACAATTATATTTTATATCTATTTTTTTAAAGATTAATTTTAATCAAAAAGTTTATTCGAAATGGTCTATTTTTATTTTACCTCCAATTTCGTGCATAACAAGTGAGTTATTATTTTGATAAAAAACAATTTCGAGGTAAATGAGTATGATTAAGTAGATGGGGAAAAATGTATACCTCCAATTTCGTGCATAACATTAGCAAAGAAAACATATGTTCCATCCACAGTTCCTTATTCCCTAATGGTATCTTATAACCATATTATCAATTCACATAGCATGTTCGTCACAAGCTATAACACTATGGATGTTTACTTGCACACTCACATCGAAAAATAAATAGAGATAATGATATTTAGTAAAATTGTTGTAGCATGATATAAAATTACATTTACATGAATCACGTTAGCACATATAACATTAATTTGCCATTATGAATAAATAGTAAACCTATAGCAATATTCAACATTCAAATAGTGAAATACTTCAACATTGTGCATCTTATTAATCAAATGCATAAACAAACTAAAGGAAGAACTTATCTATTTGAAGTTGAAGGCCAACACCAACATAGGTAGAGAAATGTTCCACCTAACCATGCGCTTTGTAGCGCTTATTCTGTTTATAATAAACCACCCCCAAAAAGTTATAAATTTGCTTTCTAAACTTTAAGTGCAAATATATCTCTCTCTCTCTCTCTCTCTTCATCTCTCTCCTCATCTCTATATATATATATTATATATATATATATATATATATATATATATATATATATATATATATATATATAGATAGTAGATATATATATAATATGAAGAGAGAGAGAGAGAGAGATCTTGATTCTTTTAACTAATCTTCGATGTAATAATAAAAGTGGGAATATTAAATCTCTTTGTCAAGTGAGATATTCTCATTAATTTTAGCATTATAATTATCTAAATTTATTTATTTTAAAAAACACACACTTTCTGTTTCACATGCATAACACAATATACACAAAATTTGTAGAGTGTGGGAGGGCTTGCCAAAGTGAAAATAAAGCCCTCGTAATAGTCCAAAATAATATAGCCACGTGGGAAATGAAGTTGTTCTACAATTCCAAAAAATATTGGTTTACAGAAATAATAGAAAAATTGTTTATTTTATGATTAGAAAAAACATTGTAACTTTCGAGGCCACCTCTTAAAGTTGGGACAAAGATATTACCCTACATAGTACTACTAAAACACATCAAATCAAAACAAGATAAATCTAAAATTTATTAGATGAAGGATGATACTCTAAGGGAGTCCTTAGGTTACCTCCATCTTGCATTAGCTAGGATTTTGAGTATGCAAAGTAAAAGCTAAGCTAGACAAAGGTGGGAGCAAATCCTCTTGAATTAGGATTGAATTTTCCTGAGAGCACTTTGACTTGCTTAAGCCTTCATAATCATTTGCATGCTCAACCCATTCTATTGCATGTTTAACTAATATTTGGATATTCTAAAGATCCCTTTGACAGATTAATCAAATTTAGTCTCAAAAAGTAAGAGAAGTCGAAACTCTATAATCTCAAACGTTTTTGGAGGTATGCCATACACTACCAAGTCTCTCATATCCCAATATATTTATGCTAATCTAAAGTATCTTTTCTCCCCAGTACTGGAATTTCCTATATCCTAGACACCTTAAATCTCCATTAGAATATATTTCATATACATTCCCTCTCGCCATTGTTGATCCTTCATATTAATGTCATATATGCTAGCCTGAACCTCCATTGGGCATTGACACATGAACTGGTTGTGTGTTTGCATCATATATCCTTATACATGGGTCACATAACACCACCCAAAACCTTGAGTTGACTTGTTCCTTTATATCCAAACACATTTTTTTCCTTTTCCCTAATCCTTTTTGAAGTAGGTGTTATTAAAGCTAAACCCCAAGCAAGAAGACAATTCAATTTCTAGTCTACCCTTGTTGCCAGGCTTTTGTAACCTTACCTTTATCCCCTAGAACCACTAAAACCAATATGGGAAATCCAAAGGAGAGAAATCATCAAAATATATAGTTTAGAAGAGGATTCATAGAGCATAAATAAAAACTTTAGCGTTGAAATATGTTATATGCCTACATCGCACTAAATCTATCAGTTATTTCCATCTTTGTAAATGATATTGTATTTAGGGTGAATGTCTTCTCATGATACTAGTTGAGAACCTCAACCTCTTGATGTCCCTTGACCTTGTCATTTGTGCTTACCACACATTCAAACTCAACTTCCACCTTTCCCTCCTTTGCATCCTCCTTGAAACTCCCTAAGCCTAACACCCCATCAACGTAGCATTGGAGCTCTCTTTGATATTGAACAATGATGTAATTAAAATTCCATATTGATTAATTATATGCTTTGGAATTGTTTAATAAATTTAGAATGCTTAATCATATGTTCAAACATTATTTAAAAGGTTTGCCTTAAAGTAGTTTGTCGTTTGGAAATAGACTAGTAATCATGGATATGTAAATAACATATATGCATCATAAATTGAACATGAATTTTATAACTTGTTCATATTGTTTGAAAATTCAATATCATATCTTAAGAATACATTTTGTATTAATGTTTTAGCATATTTAACTTTGAATATAAATTTTTAGATATAATAGTTTTTAATAAATAAAATAAAATAAATTTATAAATTTGTTTTCTAATTTTAAACACATAATTTTTAAAAATAGATATATCTTTTGATTGTCTTAACTATTTAAAATAACATTTATAATAAAAGTGAGAATATTAGATCTTTTCATTAAATGAACTATTTTTATTAATTTCAACATGATAATTGTTTAAATTTATTTATTTTTAAAAAGATATAAAATATTATTAAAAAAAAATTATACATGAACTTTTAACTATATATAAATTTTTAATCAAGAAAATCATTATTTTAATTCATATATATATATATATATATAATATATATATATATATATATTTATTATATTAGTTGTGATGCCCGGGAAAATGTAATATTTGATTTTACCGTGATTAAAAAAAATTGAATATGACATTATTAACTCTTTTGGAATTCAACAATATTTTTAGTATTTCTTTAATTAAGATGAGAATGTTTTCGTGGAAAAATGTTGGAAACTTTGAGGGGGAAGTTGGAAAAACCAATCGCAATGATTCAACCCTAACTACCTCTCCTAGCTAGAAAGGTTTTCAGAGGAAAAGATGGGGGGGGGGGGGGGGGGAAGTCAGTCTGTGATATGAGGACAGGGAGAAATAGGAGAGGAAAAATAAAGATGGCTAAGTTTGGTGAGGACCAGAAAGCCAAGCACTAGGTGTAGAAATCTTGCCAAGGACAGTGGTCCTGTAAGAGAGCACTGGGGAGAGATTTTGGTCTTGAAAGACAAATCTTGAGGTTGGGTGGCAAATTGGAAGCGAAAGGCAAGAGAAAGTTTCACTTCTATAGGACTATGCAGATCACCACAATACAGGGAGTAGAGGTGAGCAGTTTTGTTGGAGTAATATTGGAACATCGAACAGACAGGTACGGAAAATTACAACTGTTGTGCCTAATTAAGTTTGTGTCATTTATAGAACTTGAGAATTATAACAGTAACTTCTGTGTAGCTATAACTCTAGAAAAATAAAAACAACAATTTAATAATAACATTAACTGATTGAATAATTTTATCTGCATTGTAAAGGAAATGGGAGAGGGATGTACACTTAGGATCCTCGTAGGTTGGGGAAGCTGATAGCATGGCGTCACGGTAGGAAAACCGTAGGGTTATAAAGAAATTGAAGCATGTGAAGCCCCTGTTTGAGGACAGAGAAATCCCTAAGGGTAGGAGTAAGATAAATTACTTCGCAAGAGACGTTTTCCTCCATTGTTAAACTCTGGATGTGTAGGGATTGAAATTGGAACAAACTATAAAGCTTGATGCAAAGGAAAAATGTATAAGGACTTATATACATTTCATAGAAATTATACAGATGATAAGCATGTATGAAACCCTAGGACATCTCTTTCTTAGGGTACTGGTAGAAGAGGGCTTTGGCATGCCACATTGGCAATACCCTGAGTCATGCAAATAAGCATGGTAGGAACTTACTGTAGTACGATTTTCTAGGGAACAGGACAAAACAATGAGTTGATGTCAATTTTATTAAGACATCTCTTTTAAGAACCAAGAACTATGAGTTATTCAAGAACTATGAGATATTCAACTGGCGATATGCTTGGAACATTCTCATAATAATAACAATGGGAACTAATGAATCAGTGGTGAAATTCTTTAAACAATTCTGCTAACACTAAAAGACAAGGAATAATTGATGCATAGTACTATGATATATCTAGTTCTTTGATAACTGTTAAAATAAGGAAAACAAGGAAAGATTTATAGATGGAGTCATTGTCCTCTCGAAAATCCTCTGATAATAGTAAGGGTAAACGAAAATAATTGTCAGACAGGGTGGGTTCCCTAAAAATCTTGACAACCCATAAGAAAAATGAAGCGAGGAACCTTGACAAAGGTTGTTACAGCCGTGTACCTTTTCCATTCGATCAAGAAACAAGAATTCAAGGAAAATCACATCATAATGTGTAACAAATGTAGCTTGAGTGATAACCAACAATATCTAAACCCTTGAATCATATATAGACATGCAATATTAATTCATGAAGGAAGTAGTAAACTACAATTTGATTGGCATCTCTTAGGTTAATCTTGGAGGAATAATTCTGAAACATTGTTGTCCATTAAATAAACAGATACAGCACGGGATGAAATCCTAGCAAGGGATAATTCAAAAATTCATTTAAATAGCTACTGTCTGAGCCTCATGCTAGAGTCCAACCCTCTACACGAAGGTCGCATAGGGTTTCAAAACTTCTACAGCATACAACCAATCAAACACATAATATTTCTAATGCTGTGGGACTGTAAGCTAGCTGGGAAAACCAATTTAGTAAAACATTGGAAATCAAAAACCCTGTCTAGGTATGCAATGAGACAAGCTCAGTTGAAATCCGTCAATTCGGAGATAAACCCCTTACCCGGGACTTTGGAGGCAAGTCTGGTAAAGCGCTTACCCCGCAGTAGCAGTGAATAGCTAAAAAAAACTAGGAGAAGGTCCCTACAAACAAGAAACCATATCAACCATTAGATAACGGTGTTAGCGAAAGAGCATGACAAGGAAAGTTCAATGAAAAGAAAATTCTAAGTATTGAAAACATAACACTCACTTGGGCTTCACCAAATAGCACAAATGCCATAAACTCGTTCTGAGAGCTTCTAACCTAGTCAAGACCCTGGAACCATAGCAGAGCAGGTTGCAGAGAACAAAACAACAGAAGAATGGAGCTGGTGCCAAAGCGAGGAAACGACATAACCAAATGAGTTAGAGTTGACTTAACCCGGAAATAAATCTGAACCGTAGATCTACAAAACTTCAGGTTCTTTGTCGATTGTGTGGCAAGCCCGAGAATGGTGGTTGCGAGAAACAAGCCTGGTTGTGCCACACATAGGGCAGAGAAATAAGAAACAAAGCAGAATCCAAAGAACATACCAAGCGTACAAATAATCACATATGTAATTAATATAAATTTCCAGGTCTCCATCCATATCATCCACTTACAGATCTTGAAGAGTTCGAAGATTTTCCAAGGTGATAACTAGTTAATGAAACTCGAATGGATAGGACCAAACCTTTATTATCACCTAAAAATAACGAACTGTCTGCCAGAAAAATGTTATGGAAGGCTGGAACAGTAAGTACTGAAATAAATTACAAGGTTACGTGTCATAGGGACCATTCATACATTAGTAGTACCATGTAATTTTTTTTTTTTAATGATGGAGACATGAGAATTGGTATCAGAGCCCAGTTACAAAACTAAGGCCTTTGGGAATTGACAATTGATAACAAAAACAACACATACACTTTATTTTAGTCTATATTTGAGCAATTTAAGAAAACAATTAGTATGTTGACTTTTTTCGTTTTATCACTTTCCTTATGTTAAAGACAGGAAACCGGAAGACTGACGGTATGAGAAGAGCGGATGGTGTGTCACGCAGGTATGCAATGGGTCAGGGACCTATACCCAGTCCTGAGAATAACCCTGAGCTATGGGTACAGCTCGAGGAGGAGGCTCGCAATACAAATCTGGCTATTTTGGATATAGTGCAGGAATTGAAAAATGAAATGGCCCGGTTACAAGAAGATAACGCATAGCTAACTATGGAACAAGAGAGAATTATAAAAGGTCTATCCGACAAACAAAACTAGCCGCTAGCAAATCCCAGTACAGAGTAGCAAAGAATGTCAGAAGAGAAGAATCACCACAAAGAACTTGAAGGGTCGGAAGAGAGGGAGGAACAATATGATAATGTATCCGAACAACAAACATCAAAAAGGCAACGAATAGAGTTGCAAAGGGAATTTCGTAAGATTAAACCATGTCACTTTGATGGAGAACAGGAGGAAACAACTGAGGCATGGATGATTAATATGAACAAATATTTTCAGCTATATGAATATGATCACAACCTCAAAGCATGGCTGGCCATTTTCCAACTGCAGGGAAAAGCCACCGTGTGATGGGAAGAAGTTAAGATCGTAAGAGGAGTAAGCGAATAGACCATAACTTGGGAGAAACTTCAAAGGTACTTTAAGGAAAGATACCTGACTGAGCATTTTTACGACGAAAAGGCAAGAGAATTCCATGACTTGTGGTTGGGGTAGCAAACCATGGACAAATTTTTCACCTGTTTTACTTCCTTGCTTCGTTATGTGCCTTATATTAGAGAGGAAAAAGCTAAGGTGCAAAGGTTTGTTATTAGTTTACCTTTGTATATGCGGACAAGGATTGAGTTTGACAATCCAAAGACAATGGATGAAACAATACGTAAAGCCAGGATTTGCTACCAGTAGAGTAAACAGAAAGGAGAAATTCCAGGTAAAAGATGGAATGATAAGCGAAGTAATAAGTTGGCTGGAAAAAATAAAGGCAATCGCAGTAGTGGTACCAAGGGAGTTGGCAAGGGGCAAAAAAACAAAACTGTACAGAAAAATTCATTTAGGTCCAAGCCAACCAATGAGTCTAGAGTCAACGAACAGCCTGTAAAGTTGGATAGCGAAGGGACAACAAGGCCTCCAGTACATTGTTGGGGTTGTGGAGGGCTTCACCACATCAAAAACTATCCTCAGTGAAAGGGAACTAAACAGGTATCCAAAATTCATGAAGCATTGATATTCAGTGACATAGGATGTAGTCTACCAAGGATTAATGCAGCCCTGGACGATCGTCAGGCAGAGTACCAACTGACCATGGTAGAATTTGAAGGTAAAATCTTAGACCTTACTATAGCTCTTTTAATTGATCCTGGAGTAACATTAAGCTATATTAGTCCTAAGGTTGTAGAATATTGTAAACTAAAACCTAGTACAACTGGCTATAGGGGCGAAGAGGTGAGTGCTTGCAAAAGTCAATAACTGCTAAATTCAAGAATCCATGGCTAGTACAGCTGGCTATAGGGGCGAAGAGGCGAGTGCTTGCAAAAGTCAATAACTGCTCTTTAAACATAGCAGGGCAGCCAGTAATGGTAGATTTAAATGTGCTCCCCCTTGGTTGATATGATGTTCTGATCAGTATGGACTGGTCAGAAAAGCACTGGTCCTTAGTCAACTACAAAAAAAAGACTATTTATTATGGGGATGAGATTGGAGGAAGGCAAGAGATGCAAGGAATTAAGCGGCCAGTACAAGTTCAACCAATAACTGCATCTCAGTTAGCGAAATGCATTAAGAAGGGGTGTCAGATTTATGCCATCCAAGTGGGCTATGCTAACTCGAAAGATAAAATAGCCACGTTGGACAATATCCCTGTGATACAAGAATTTGCTGATGTGTTTCCTAAAGAGATGCTCGGACTGCCGCTTAAGAGGGATATAGACTTTATTATTGAATTGGTACCAGGTGCAGCGTTGGTATCTCAAGTGCCCTACAGAATGAGTATACCTGAGTTCACAGAGTTAAAAATGCAGCTACACGAACTATTAGACAAAAACTATATCTGCCCCAGTGTGTCTCCTTAGGGAGCTCTAGTATTGTTTGTTAAGAAAAAAGATGCGACTCTTCGCATGTGTATAGATTATCATGAGTTAAACAAACTGACAATCAACAATAAGTATCCTCTACCCTGGATTGATGAACTTTTCGACCAAGTGAAAGGTGCAATAGTATTCTCCAAGATCGATTTGCGATCAGGTTATCACCAAATCAAGATTAAGGAAGAAGACATAGCTAAAACAACTTTTAGAACAAGGTATGGACATTACGAGTTTGTGGTGCTACCCTTTGGGTTAACTAACTCCCCCGCAACTTTCATGTGCTTGATGAACAACATATTTCATCAATATTTGGATATATTTGTGATGATATTTATTGATGATATATTGATATATTCCCGCACTATGGAAGAGCACAAGGAGCACCTCAGATTGGTGCTACAAACCCTCCGAGAACACCAGTTATATGCCAAGTTCAGCAAGTGTGACTTCTTCAAGGAAGAAATACAGTATCTAGGCCATATAATCATGAATGAAGGGATTGCAATGGACCCCAAAAAGATAAAAACCATAATGGAGTGGCCCGTATAGAAAGATGTAGCAGACATCAGATCCTTTATGGGGTTAGCTGGTTACTACAGACGATTTGTAGAAGGATTCTCAAGAGTAGCGTATCCTATCACTTCCTTACAAAAAAAAGGAAGAGCATTCAGATGGACCCCAAAATGCCAAAGAATATTTGAGTAGCTTAAGAACCTACTCACCACTACACCCATTTTGAGCATAACTGATCCTAATAAGAACTATGTGGTGTGCACTAACGCAAGCAAGGAAAGTGTGGGAGGTGTGTTGATGCAAGAAGGGAAGGTAATTGCTTATGAGTTAAGGAAACTAAAAGAGCATGAGAAGAAATATTCCGCTTATGACTTAGAGCTGGAAGTCATCATACACGTCTTGAAGATGTGGCAACATTATCTTATGGGAAGGAAATTTTTACT
The DNA here is from genome assembly GCA_000404065.3 of Pinus taeda. Taxonomy (NCBI): domain Eukaryota; kingdom Viridiplantae; phylum Streptophyta; class Pinopsida; order Pinales; family Pinaceae; genus Pinus; species Pinus taeda. The sequence continues at coordinate 19,364 of APFE031271125.1, read as the reverse complement.
ACTGACAGACCACCACAGTCTGACCAATTATTTTAGCGAGCCCACTTTAAATGCTAGGCAAGCATGGTGGGTGGATTTCCTAAGTGGTTTTGACTTCGAAATCAAAAATGTGAAGGGGAAAGAAAATCAGGTGGTGGATGCTTTAAGTAAAAAATTATAGTGTTTATATGAAATTTCCTATAGCGAATGGAAAAGTCCGTTCGAGGAGATGATAAAAAAAGTAGCAGAACAAGATACTGTATACGAGCAAATAAAGCAGCAAATACAGCAGTCTACCAGCGAGGAAACTTAGCAAGGCTATGGGGTGGAAGATGTTGGAATGTTGTACTAGAAGAAGAAGCTATATGTACCCAATCAAAACAGCATTAAAAATCTGATTTTGGATGAATTTCATATTAGTCACGATGCTGGACACCCAGGATATCAAAAAATGATAAATGTTCTTCGAAAATAATTCTACTAGACGGATATGAAGAAGAATGTGGCCAATTATTTGGCATGGTGTTTGGAGTGCCAACAAATTAAAGCGGAACATCAACACCCAACAGGGTTATTGCAACCATTACCCATTCCGGAATGGAAGTGGGAAACCAGTTCTATGGATTTTATAACAGGGTTGCCTAAGACAGAGAAGAATAACGATTCTATTATGGTGGTGGTGGAAAAATTGAGTAAAGAGACACATTTTATACATGTGCAATCCACCTATAGAGCTGTACAAATTGCCCATATCTTCATGCAAAATGTGTTCAGATTGCATGGACTACCGAAGACGATAATTTCAAACTGTGACGTGAAATTCACATCGGTCTTTTGGAGACATTATTTGTAGAGTTAGGGACATAGCTGAACTTCAGTACATCATATCACCCCCAAACTGATGGAAAAATAGAACGAGTGAACCAGGTGGTAGAAGACATGTTAAGGGCATATGTAATGCAACAACCAACTAAGTGGGAGTAGTATTTACACTTGGTTGATTTTGCATACAATAACGACTATCATATTTCATTATAGATGAGCCCCTTTAAGGTTTTTTACGGGCAGAAATGCCACACACCCTCAAGCTGGGGTGGACCTGAAGACAAATTAAGGTTAGGGCCGGAAATGCTTAAGGAAATGGAGGAAATGGTCAAAAAGGTACGGTCTCATTTAAAAGTCGCTCAGTATAGGCAAAAGAACTTTGCTGACCAGAAGAGGAGGTTTAAAGAGTACCAAATCGGTGATCATTTGTATGTGAGAATTCGGGCAAGGAGGAGTACGCTGCAATGGAGCTGGTGTACCAAGCTGGCACCTCGATATTGTGGACCATTCCAGGTCTTGGCAAGAATTGGGCCAGTGGCTTACCAGCTTGCCCTGCCAAGTCACATCCATGTCCATAATGTCTTCCATGTCTCTGTATTAAAAAAATATGTTTATGATCCTAAACATGTGATCAGATGGTAGGATGTACAGGTGAGAATTATTTCTAGTAGACCAGTCTAAAATTTTTCTTTTAAAGAAACCGATTTAGAATATTGCATGTTGCAAGTCGAACCAGAAGGAGAAATCTTGGTTGAGCCACTGAGCATTCTCGACCAGAGAGAAGTATTGTTGCGGAAGCGAGCTATTACCCAAGTTATAGTGCAGTGGTAGCACTTTGGGCCTGATGAGGCCACTTGGGAAGATGAAGAGCTTATGAAAATAGCTTACCCAGGGTTGTTCATGGACAACATACATTGGGACGATGTCCAATTTTAGGAGGGGGAGATGTAATGCCATAGGAAAATGTAAATATTTGATTTTACTGTGGTTAAAAAAAAAATGAATATGACATTATTAACTGTTTTGGAATTCAATAATACTTTTATTATTTCTTTAATAAGATGAGAAATGTTTTTCATGGAAAAATGCTGGCAACTTCTGAGGGGGAAGTTGGAAAAACGGTTGCAATGATTTCAACCCTAACTACCTCTCTTGGCTGGAAAGGTTTCTAGAGGAAAAGAGTGGCGGGGGGGGGCGTTAGTCTGTGCTGTGAGGACAGGCAGAAACAAGAGAGGAAAAATAAAGATGGCTAAGTTTGGTGAGGACCAGATAGCCAAGCACTAGGTGCTTAAATCTTGCCAAGGACAATGGTCCTGCAAGAGAGCACGGAGAGAGATTTTGGTCGCAAAAGACGAATCTCGAGGTTAGGTGGTAAATTGGAAGCAGAAAACACGAGAAAGTTTTTCTTCTGTAGGACTATGTGGATCACCATAATACAATGAGTAGAGGTGAGAAGTTCTGTTGCAGTAATATTGGAACATCAAACAGACAGGTACAGAAAATCGTTGTGCCTAATTAAGTCTGTGTCATTTATAGAACTTGAGAATTGTAACAGTAACTTTTGTGTAGCTATAGCTCTGGAAAAAAAAAACAACAATTTAATAATAACATTAACAGATTGAATAATGTTATCTGCTTTGTAAAGGAGATGCGAGAGGGATGTACGCTTAGGATCCTCGTAGGTTGGGGAAGCTGATAGTAGGGCATCATGGTAGGAAAACTGTAGGGTTATAAAGAAATTGAGCCACGTGAAGCCCCTATTTGAGGGCAGAGAAATAGCTAAGGGTAGGAGTAAGATAAATTACTTAGCAAGAGACATTTTCCTCCATTGTTAAACTCTAGGCGTGTAGGGATTGAAACTGGAACAAACTGTAAAGATTGATGCCAAGGAAAAATGTATAAGGACTTATATACATTTCATAGAAATTATACAGGAGATAAGGGTGTATGAAACCCTAGGAAATCTCTTTCTTCGGGTACCAACAGAAGAGGGCTCTGGCGTGCCAAATTGGCAATACCCTGAGTCATGCGAATAAGCATGGTAGGAACTTACTATAGTATGATTTTCTAAAGAACACGACTGAACAATGAGGTGATGTCAATTTCATTAAGACATCTCTTTTAAGAACCAAGAACCATGAGATATTTAGGGAATAAATGAATTCAAGTAGCGATATTCTCAGAACATTCTCATAATAATACTAGTGGGAACCAATGAAATAGTGGTGAAATTCTTTAAACAAATTTTCTAACAGTAAAAGACAAGGAATAATTGATGGACATTACTATGATATATCTAGTTCTTTAATAACTATTAAAACAAGGAAAACAAGGAAACATTTATAGATAGATTCATTGTCCTCTCGAAAATACTTTGATAAAAGTAAGGGAAAATGAAAATAATTGTCAGACAGGGTGTGTTCCCTAAAACTCTTGACAACCCATAAGAAAAATGAAGCAAGGAACCTTGACAAAGGCTGTTACAACTGTGTACCATTTCCATTCGATCAAGAAACAAGAATTCAAGGAAAATCACATGATAATCTGTAACAAATGTAGCTTGAGCGATAACCAACCAATATCCAAACCCTTGAATCATATATAGACATGCAAGGTTAATTCATGAAGGAAGTAGTAAACTACAATTTGATTGACATCTCTCAGGTTAATCCTGGAGGAATAATTCCGAAACACTGTTGTCCATTAAATAGACAGATACGCCATGGGATGAAACCCTGGCAAGGGATAATTCAAAAAATACATTTAAATAACCATTTTCTAAGCCTCATGCTAGAGTCAAACCCTCTACACAATGGTCGCATAGGGTTTCAAAACTTCTACAACATATAGCCAATCAAACACATAATATTTCTAACACTGTGGGACTATAAGCTAGCTAGGAAAACCAATTTAGTAAAATAGTGGAAATCAAAAACCCTATCTAGGTATGCAACAAGACAAGCTCAGCTGAAATCTCTTAATCCAAAGATGAATCCCTTACCTAGGACTTTGGAGGGAAGTCTGGTAAAGTGCTTACCCCGCAACAATAGTGAATAGCTCCAGAAAACCTGGAGAAGGTCCCTACAAACAGAAAACCACAACAACCATTAGCTAACGGTGTTAGGGAAAGCGCATGACAAGGAGATTTCAATGACAGGAAAATTCTAAGTATTGAGAAAAAAACACTCACTCAGGCTTCACCAAATAGCACAGATGCTATAACCTGGTTCTGAGAGCTTCTAACCTGGTCAAGGCCCTAGGACCATAGTAGAGCAGGTTGCGGAGAACAAAACAACATAACAATAGAGCTGGTGCCAAAGCAAGGAAACAACACAACCAAACAGGTTATAGTTGACTTAAACTGGAAAGAAATCTGAACCGTAGATCTACAAAACTTCAGGACCTTCGTCGATTGGGTGGCAAGCCCGAGAATGGTGGCTGTGAGAAACAAGCATGCTTGTGCCACACATAGGGCAGAGCAATAAGAAATAGTTCCGAACCCAAAGAACATACCAAGCGTACAAATAATCAAATGTGTAATTAATATAAATTTCTAGGTTTCCATCCATATCATCCACTTGCAGATCGCGAGGAGTTGGGAGTTTTTCCAAGGTGATAATTAGTTAATGAGACCCAAACGGATAGGACCAAACCTTTACTATCACCGGAAAATAACGAATTGTTTGCCAGAAAAATGTTATGGAAGGCTGGAACAGTAAGTACTAAAATAAATTATGAGGTTACATGTGATAGGGACCATTCATACATTAGTAGTACCCTGTAAAAGAAAATAAAATTTTATGATGGAGACAGGAAAATAGTATTTCTATTATTATAAAAACTCAAATTTTTATTATATTTCAACTTTTTGTAAAAGAAAATAAAATTTTATGATGGAGACAGGAAAATAGTATTTCTATTATTATAAAAACTCAAATTTTTATTATATTTCAACTTTTTCTTTCTCGTAGCTTTGGTAGGACTACATCTTTAACATGTGTAATATATCACCTGGATTGAGAAGGGGGAATTGAACCAATGACTTCACATCAAAAAGTTCCTTAGCAAAACACTCAATCACCATCAATCCAAGACAACATTATATTCCAACATTTTTATAAATAAAAATTTTATATTTATATTTATATTTTTTTAGTTTACCATTTTGTTTTATACAATATAATATTTTAAATAAATAAAAAACAATAAATTCGATTACCTACTCATTCATATATGTATATCTTCTCACTCATCATATCCACATTTAACCATGATAATTTTTTCATGGATGTTGAGTGTCCAATGCTATAACCAACTTTCCTCATTCATATATGTATATCTTCTCACTCATCGTATCCACATTTAAACATGATATTTCTTTTTCATGGATGGTGAGTGTCCAATGTTATAGCCAACTTTCCAAAAATATCTTCAGACCAGAACATGAAATTCAAATTTCTGAGAGTGTTAAATTCCATAGAATATCAATCTCTTATTTATTTGTTGTAGTAAATCTTATGACGCATAGTAGTACTTCAACATTTTTTTTCAACTCCGAGTGCAACCCATACAACTTCTACAAGAATATGAACCCCACTCTATTTTGAAGTGTGACATCCTTACCTGGCCTACCTTCCAAAATACATGTGATATGATGGTGGAAATCATTTTAAATACTTCATACTACAAATATTGTTGTACTTATTCCTTTACGAAATATAGAATGATCCATGGGCTAATTTCCATTTATCTTTTGAGAAAAAAGTTATGAACCTACACAAAACTGATGATTGGACCACTCATTATAGACTGAATTAATAAGATAAATTAATTATGTTTGAATTGGAAAATATTACGAACATGAATACATGCGAGAAATTAATCGATGCCAGCAAATTTTGTATAACGTTTGGGCATTGTAACTGAACGAACAATAACAATGGACAATAATCAAAGTCGAGATATTCAATAAAATCAAACAATGGGTCTGAATTCATAATGAACAGAAACCCATTTCATTTTTAACAAAGGACATACCAGCATTACCATCATTAATTCTCACACATTAAACTATATGGCATCAATGTAATAAAAAAGGGCGAAATAGAGCTAGAATCCAAATAACCGAAGATAGGAATTTTTTTGAGTCATTGATGTTATCTCATTCTGGGTTTTTAACCAAATGAGTATTACTTCTTACATTTTTACATTCGGCATTCAAAAATAACCATTCAAAAAAATGTTGTTCAAAGGAAAACGGTAAAGCAAATGTCCTCATGGATCCATTTGAATTTGCCACATTAACTAAAGTCTAATTCTCATGGAATTTCTGACAGTAAACTCAATGTCAAGGTTGTTATGACTCCATGAAATTGAAGCCTGTCCATACCTTTGGTGCACAAGAATGCCAAAATCAAACAAAAAATAGAGCAATATTTTTTTGTTGAGTAATCAAAATTCACCCTACTGCATATAGAATTAATGAATCAAGTTTCTCCAAGCATCTTGGTATTTATGGAAAATGGCATAAACAATAGCTTTACTCATGGCCTCCACTCTCAGCCTCCACTCTCTACTTCACCTCCACACTTTCGACACTCATTAAAGTTCGCATTGCCCTCTTCAAGTCATTCCTTCCAACAACCCCTTTCACAATTTTCATCTCCACTACCACTTTTTCTTCCCTCACAAAAATAAGAGCATTAGTCATCTTGTAAACCTGCATAGGAAACGTGATTATTGGAACCTCAGCTGCCATGCTCTCCATACACGAATTCTGCCTGCAGTGGCTGATAAATGCACGTGTCACTTCGTGTGCAAAAATGGCTCCCTGCGGCACACACCCTATCTTGATTAGGCACTACCCCTGTACCTGTGGCTCATAACCCTGATTTCCAATCTTAGTCAACAAAGAGACCTCCATGAGTCGGTGAGTCTAGGAGCAGGCCTGCATCAGAGGCCATGTGCTATTGGAGATGCGTTTTGAAGCTCCACTATCACCTTCACCACCTCTACATTGAAGAACATCATCCGCTTAGCTAACTATATGTGGCTGGGCAGCGAGGAGGCATGCTATGGAACTCCCTAAACTTTGGTTTTTGATTCAAGAATTCTCCACCCAGTTTAAAAATTCAGAGTCATTTGAAAACCTTGGCTTGCAACTCTTTATTTTGAAATATTGGGCGGGGAGATAGCATTTGAAATGACCATGGAGTTGGCATTGAATGTGTATACTACGTTCTATCTTATCGATCATGTCTGGGAGATAGAGCAGGGCTGCGGAGTGAGGTATCAGAAATGTTCTGGAGTAGAGATTTAGGAAAATCAAGAGGCTCCAGATGTTGTTTCTGAAATATTGATGCTATGTATGCATGGATATGTATAATTATATATCCTATGATATGCCATGGTGCCATGCACTAAGCGAGTAATGATTGGATTAGTGACTTGTTTTTAAGAGTTTCCATAAAGTTATACATTGAATGTAGCATATATATGGTATGTGGGGTGGCCGGTTCGTTGACCCTGTCGCCATAATGTTTGAAATTTTTTATTACTTTCCATACTTGTAATACATAAGAGAATAGAAAATCATGCTTAGTGAGAATCGAACACATGAACTCCAAAAATATAATCTACACTCTCAACCATTTAGCCAGAAGCTCATGTGTTCAAAATTTTATAGTGATTTGTCGTTTTAAGTAGACGCATAGTGTTTTTGGCTTATTTTATTCATTCGTAGACTGTTTTTAGCATGAAAAGAGTAGAAATATGGGTGTTCAGGCCTTTTGAACGTAAAAGTGCCATTAGTTTCAAGCGATGGAGTTTTTATTTTGATGTACAAGCATTTTTTATTATTTTAATAAAGAGGCCTCCCCACTAATGACTAGGCCTGAAGATGTAGGCTTGAGGACAGATGGACTCTGTTATCAACATGTTGGTGTCATTGTCTCTTTCATGGTTTTTTTTTAGTGTTTATTTGCTGCTATTTCCTTCCAAGTTTCCTATGTCTTTTAAATTGAGCTTTTTTTAATGGTGATTTTAAATACATGAAAACACTTTTAAAAATTTAATAAACCATTATCAATTTCAATCAGGATTTCATATCAATTGGTATTAGCGCGGTTATTTATAGTTTGGTTTAAGTGTGCATGATCACCAAGAGCAAATAAAGGCATGCTGAAAATAACAACAAGAAATGCTAAATATAGAAGTGTTATTTTTAGCACTGCTATAAATAGCACTTCGAGATACCTTCCTATTTTAGTTACTCCCTAAACTAAAATAGAGAAGTAAAATTTGAATTTGTTCTTAGTAGCTATTTTATTAATAATTAATTAATTCATCTTGACTTAACTAGTTGGAGAAAATCAAACATGAAGTCTATGTGAAGACATACAACAATTTCTCCATTGATTGAGGAATTTATCCATTAGTTAAGGAGATGAGAGTGAGTTGTAATTTGAGTTGTAATTAGTTAGCTCAGTTAACTGATTTAAGTCCAGATAGATTAATTCTAATAGCTTATAGAATTTATTGTGAGTTCAGTTAGTTAATGCTTGCATGCATGTAACTAGTGCATTTCAGATAAGTGAATATTCTCTCATAAATAACTCATGCATGTCAGTTCAAACAGAGACCAAGTTGAGATTAGATGGAGGGACAATGTACTATCAGTTGCAGGAATATTCCATTGTGAATATCTCTTGCATGCAGAAGGAATCCTTTCCTTGAGGATTGCACAGTTACTTCTTTAGTTTAGTGAGTGTCATGATGCCAATTAACACATATGGCTTCACTGGACCGCAAGAAAAACTACCCAAGGAAATAGGAGGCTTGGAGGGCTGAGGAAAGACATATGTTTTTCTTGGATAGTCTATGAGTTGTATTGTTTGATTGTGATGAGAGCTAGATAGTTTTTGAAGCTAAGGCTTCGTGTAATCAGACGTATTTTCCACTTGTATGATAATACAAAGATTGGGGTTTTAGGCTAAGGCTTTCCCCAGAGTTATCTTCTGTGTTCATGTGTGTATGCTTTCTCTTCATCTGTTATATGTGTTCCATTTGATATTTATCATATTCGATTAAGCTTCCTTAAAGTTTGTTGCAAAAGTAGATCTAGTATTATGCTCTAGGATATTGGATTATTAGTTGATCTACAAGTGAAATTTCCACATGGTATTAAAGAAAAGGTGATCAAAGCGAAGAACTGTACACAAGAAGGGAGAAGTATGATGTTTAGAGTTTCTAATTATAGAAATGGAGTTCTTATCACATCTCAATTTCATCAATGGCGGTCAACGATTTGAGGCTTGAGTATGCACTTGATGGCACCTCAAACTATATAGCCTGGAAGGATCACATGGAAGCGGTATTAAAGGATAATGCTTTAAAGGAATTCATTGATTAAGAAGTCCACAAGCCTGCAACAACTAGTGCCCAAGAATTGGCAGAATGGGAGAAATGTGTGGCTAGAGCAAGGAGAATCCTCCTGGAGGGAGTTCGAGACTACATTGTCTCGAGCCTCCATGCGAAGGAGACACCATTTTTGAGCTGGAAAACATTGAAGGATCTATATTAAAGTAGTAGCGATTAGAGGAAGCTGGTGTTGAAAGACAAGATTCGGAAAATTAAGTGTGAAAATGGTGACATGATCTCTACGTTCCTGAACAAGCTCACCACCTGCGGGGATGATCTTGGAAGTGTAGGGATCACGACCGTTGATGACGACATGGTGAGTCTAGCACTCCACAGTCTTCCTAAGAGCTGGCATAGCTACCAAGACTCGGTAAACAGAAGAGAGAAACTGCCAGATTAGGAATGACTTTGGTTGGATCTAATGCAGGAGGAGATAAGGTGAAGCACCAGAGATGGATCTTCATCAAAACAAGATGATGAAGAAAATCTAGCTTTAGTGAGTAAAGCTAGGAAAAGTAAAGGGAAGACATCCCAATCCAAATCTTCTCATGGTGGGAAGAAGTTTGAAAAATCAAGTGCGATGCTTTCATTGTCATGAAATGGGCCATTATGCTACGAATTGTCACAAAAGAAATCCAAGAAGGGATCCTTGAAGGGATCATATGGTGAGGCTCTTGATTCATAGTTCGAATTAAATTTCTCTCTTATCGCATGGATGGTTTCATCCATGGTGGGATGTGTTTGGTACCTAGACAGTGGAGCTTCCTTCCACATGTTGGGTGACAAGAAACTTTTTAGTACATTGGAGGATAAGGATCTCTAGATGCGGATCCAAATGGGCAATGATGGAAAGTACCATGTTTTAGGTAAAGGTATAGTTGTGTTTCAGAGGGAGCATAGAGCCCTCTCACCAGGTCTGAAAAAGAATATTGTGTCTATTTCTATGTTATAAGATAAGGGCTATGATGTAGTCTTTAGTAAAGGAATGGCTTTCCTGCATATCAGCACTGGACAGACCAAGCGAATTCGAATTCGAGTGAAGAATCTCTACAAATTGGAGGTTGATGACTGGATTGCATTGAGTTCCAAAGCTGAGTTGGTGCAAAGCCAAGATGTTGTCGAGCTATGGCGTAGAAGACTGGGCCGCTTGCACCATGGAGCCCTGAAGATCATGCAAAAAAATTCTACCGGCTTACCCAAGGGAACAATGGAGCAAACAGATACATTCGAAGGGTGTACCTTGGGTAAGTATGAAAATTCTTCCTTTTAGGATCAGGATAGTAGATCTAGAGCAATCCTTGAGCGAGTTCACTCAGATGTTTGTGGACCATTCTCTATAGCCTCAACCGCTAAAGAAAGGTACTATGTTATTTTTATTGATGATTTTTATCGTAGATGTTGGATCTACTTTATGCAAAAGAAGGATCAGACCTTCTTAAGGTTTTGTGAGTTTAAAGCCTTGGTAGAGAAAGAATCTAGAAAGAAAATAAAAGCCTTGCGAAGTGACAATGGTGGAGAGTATGTCTCCTAGTAGTTTGAGGACTTCTGCACTGTAGAATGAATTAAACAAGAGCTGACAACACCCCATAACCCAAAACAGAAAGGGGTGGCTGAAAGGAAGAACAGATTTATAGTGGGAGTAGTTGGAGTGATGTTGCATGACCAAAGCCTACCACTTCATTTGTGGGTTGAGGCATGCAATACAATAGTATACTTACAGAACATAAGTCCTCATCGTATCTTGGGGATGAAGATACCTATGGAGGCATTTTTTGGGAAGAAACCAGATGTTAGTCCCTTTCGCATCTTTGGATCATTAGTTTACTATCATGTGACCAAACATGGTTGGAAGAAGCTAAACCCAACAGCTGAGTTGGGGATACTTATGGGGTACATAGATACACACCACAACTATCGGGTGTTTCTACCTGCTAGTCAGAGGACTATAGTGTGCAAGGATCTGAAGTTCAACGAGCAGAGAGCCATGTGATTGTCACTTGAGAGGGAGTTGAAGTTGCATGTAGAGGAGGAACTTTTGGTTCCAAAGGAGCCTCCTCATGATGTGGAGCAGCCACATGGAGAGGTCTTGGGAATGGAGACATCCACTTATGGAGAGTCTTCCAGAGACGGGTGGAAATGCTTGAGGGAAGCCAACAGACTGATGCTAGATGCGTGAGAGAATGTGGGGTAGCCATCCTCTCAGCACACACAGAGGAGATATCCCAAGAGATAGACTGGTTACATGGGCTTGGTTGGGGAGTGTGTAGCGACTGAACCTTCTTCTTTTGAGGAGGCAGTGTAGCAACCACTTTGGGTTGATGCAATGGTAGAGGAGTACGACTCTATCATACAGAATAGTGTGTGGGATTTTGTCCCTAGATGTGGGGACAAGTCAGTAGTGAGTTCTTGATGGCTTTACAAGGTAAAGTAGGCAGCTAATGACAGTGTTGAGGAACAGAAGGCAAGGTTCATTGCACGTGGTTTCTCACAAGTCGAGGGGATAGACTACGATGAGACCCTTGCTCCTGTAGCAAGGTGCTCATCTATCAGATCAATGTTAGCTCTATCAGCTTAGATGGGTTGGAGGATCCATTAGATTGATGTGAAGACATCATTCCTCAATGGGAAGATTGAGGAAGAGGTGTACATTAAGCAACACAAAGGATTTGAGACCTTCGATCGTGATCACATGTTTTCTGACTCAGGTGAGCATTTTATGGGCTGAAGCAGGCACCCCTTTCTTGGTACACTAGGATCAACAACTATTTCATCTGGTTGGTATTCACGAAGAGTGAAGTAGATGCGAACCTTTACCACATCATGGTAGAAGGTAAGCCATTGATCATTGTTATTTATGTAGATGATCTGATTTTGACGGGTGATGATCAGCTCATCAAATCTTGAAGGGAGGACCTTGCAAGAGAGTTTGAGATGAAGGACATGGGCCTCATGCACTACCTTCTAGGCATGGAATTGTGGCAGAAAGATGGGGAAGCATTTGTGTCTCAAGGCAAGTATTCCAATGAGATACTCAGGTGCTTTCATAGGGAGAACTGCAAGCCCATGCAGACTCCTCTAACAGGTAACTGGAGGAAGGAGGATGCTACTATAGGTGAGGTAGTAGCTCCTACTATTTATCGACAGCTTGTACGTTCACTAATGTATCTAGTGAACACATGATTATGTTTGTGCTTTGCGGTGAAACAATTGCATCAAGCTATGGTTAAGCCAACCAAGCTGTTTCGGAAGGCAACGAAGCATGTCTGAGACACCTCAAAATCACATCTCAGTACAAATTGTGTTACAGACAGAAAGAGGGAGTGAAGCTTCAAGGGTTCATGGATGCTAATTGGGCAGGGAATCCATCAGACCGAAAGAGCCCTTTTAGAGGAATTCTCAGCCTTGGTTCAACTACAGTTTCCTCGTACAGTAGGAAATAGAGGTCAGTTTCAATAGGCTCAGAAGAGGCTGAATATATGGCTGCTTGTTAGGCATAATGTGAGGCCATTTGGATGTAGAAGACTCTAGTGGGATTGTTTCATCAGATGATGGATCCTACAGTGGTATACTGCAATAACCAGAGTTCTATCAAACTCTCTAAGAATCCAGTGTTTCATGACAAGTCCAACCACATAGGTATATGTTACCATTATCATCTAGACTATGTGTTGAAGAGGGTCATGTTGTTGCTATATGTTTCAACCAAGGAGCAGGATGCGTATATTTTCACTAAGGCATTGTCAAAATGCAAGTTCGAGTTCCACCGAGACAGGATTGGGGTAACTGATAATCCCTTTATTGTTGAGAGGGAGTGTTGAAAATAGCAATAAGAAATGTTAAATATAGAAGTGTTATTTTTAGCACTGCCATAAATAGAATTTTGGGATACCTTGCTATTTTAGTTAGTCCCTCAACTAAAATAGGGAAGTAAAATTCGAAATTGTTCTTAGCTTTTGTTTGATTAATAATTAATTAATTCATCTTGAGTTAATTAGTTGGAGAAAATCAAACATGAAGTCTTTGTGAATACATGCAACTATTTCTCCATTGATTGAGGAATTTATCCCTTAGTTAAGGAGATGAGAGTGAGTTGTAATTAGTTAGCTCAGTTAACTGAGTTAAGTCTAGTTAGATTAATTCTAATAGCTTGTAGAATTAATTGTGAGTTCAGTTAGTTAATGCTTGCATGCATGTAACTACTGCACATCAGATAATTGAATATTATCTCATAAATAACTCATGCATGTTAGTCAAAACAGAGAACCAGTTGAGATCAGATGGAGGGACAATGTACAATCAATTGCAGGAATATTCCATTGTGAATATCTCTTGCATGTAGAAGGAATTATTTCCTTGACGATTGCATAGTTACTTCTTCAATTTAGTGAGTGTGATGAGGCTGATTAACACATGTGGCTTCACTAGACCCCAAGGAAAACTATGCAAGGAAATAAGAGGCTTGGAGGGCTGAGGAAAGGCATATGTGTTGCTTGGACAGTCTGTGAGTTGTATTATTTGATTGTGGTAAGAGTTGGATAGTTTCTGAAGCTAAGGCTTTGTGTAATCAGACATATTTTCCACTTGTATGATAATATATATATTGGGGCTTTCGGTTGAGGCTTTCCCCAAAGTTATCTTCTGCGTTCATTTGTGTATGCTTTCTCTTCATTTGTTATATGTGTTCCATTTGATCCTGTTCATAGTCGATTAAGCTTCCACAAAGTTTGTTGTAGAAGAAGATCTAGTATTATGCTCTAGGATATTGCATTATCAGTTGATCTTCAGGTGAAATTTCGACATGGTATTAGAGAAAAGGTGATCAAAGCAAATAACAGTATATAGGAAGGGAGAAGTATGAAGTTTAGAGTTCCTGATTATAGAAATGGAGTTCTTATCACATCTCAATTTCATCAATGGTAGTCAATGGTTTGAGGCTTGAGTATGCACTTGATGGTAGCTCAAACTATATAGCTTGGAAGGATCACATGGAAGCGCTATTAGAGGATAATGGGTTAACGGACTTCATTGGTTAAGAAGTCCCCAAGCCGACAACAACTATTGCCCAAGAATTGGCGGAATGGAAGAAATGTGTGGCTAGAGCAAGGAGAATCCTCTTGGAGGGAGTTCGAGACCACATTGTCTTGAACTTCCATGGGAAAGAGACATCATTTTTGAGGTGGAAAATATTGAAAGATCTATATTAGAATAACAACAACCAAAGGAAGCTAGCCGTGAAGGACAAGCTTCAGAAAATCAAGTGTGAAAAGGGCGACACGATCTCTACATTCCTTAACATGATCACCACCTGCAGGAATGACCTTGTAAGTGTAGGGATCATGACCACTGATAACGACATGGTGAGTCTAGCACTCCTCAGTCTTCCTAAGAGCTGGCATAGCTACCAAGACTTGGTAAATGGAAGAAAGAAACTACCAAATTGGGAGCGACTTTGGTCGGATCTAATGTAGGAGGAGATAAGGTGAAGCACCAAAGATGGATCTTCATCAAAACAAGATGATGAAGAAAATCTAGCTTTAGTGAGTAAAGTTAAGAAAGGGAAAGGGAAGGCATCCCAATCCAAATCTTCTCATGGTGGGAAGAAGTTTGACAAATGGAGTGTCATGCTTTCATTGTCATGAAGTGGGCCATTATGCTACAAATTGTCCAAAAAAGAAATCCAAGAAGGGATCCTCGAAGGGATCAGATGGTGAGGCTCTTGCTTCACAATTCGAATTGGATTTCTCTCTTATCGCATGCATGGTTTCATCCATGGTGGGATGTGTTTGGTACCTAGACAGTGGAGATTCTTTCCACATATGGTTGAAAAGAATATTTTTAGTACATTGGAGGAGAAGGTTCTCTAGATGCAAATCGAAATGTGCGATGATGGAGAGTACCGTGTTTCAGGTGAAGGTACGGTTGTGTTTCACAGGGAGCATGGAGCTCCTCTCACCCTAACTGATGTCATGTACTGGTCTGAAAAAAAATATTGTGTATGTTGCTATGCTATAAGATAAGGGCTATGATGTAGTCTTTCGTAAAGGAAAGGTTTTCCTGAGGCATATCAGCACTGGACAGATCAAGCGAATTGGGATTCGAGTGAAAACTCTCTACAAGTTGGAGGTAGACAACTGCACTGCATTGAGTTCCAACGTTGAGTTGGTGTAAAGCCAACACCTTGGCGAGCTATGGCATAGAAGATTGGGCCACTTGCACCATGGAGCCCTGAAGATCATGCATCAACTTTCTATTGGCTTACCCAAGGGAAAACTGGAGCAAACAGATACATGCAAAGTGTGTACCCTGGGTAAGTATGAAAATTTTTTCTTTCAGGATAGGGATTGTAGATTTGGAGCAATCCTGGAGAGAGTTCATTCAGATGTTTGTGGACCATTCTCTACAGCCTCGAATGCTAAACAAAGGTACTATGTTATTTTTATTGATGATTTTTTTTGTATATGTTGGATCTACTTTATGCAAAAGAAGGATCAGACCTTCTTGAGGTTTTGTGAGTTTAAAGCCTTGGTAGAGAAAGAATCTGGAAAGAAAATAAAAGACTTGCGAAGCGACAATGGTGTAGAGTATATATCTCAGTAGTTTAAGGACCTCTGCACTATAGAAGGAATTAAATGGGAGTTGATGACACCCCATAACCTACAACAGAATGGGGTGGCCAAAAGGAAGAACAAATCGATAGTGGAAGTAGCTTGAGCGATGTTGCATGACCAAAGTCTACCACTTCATTTGTGGGCTGAGGCATGCAATACAGTAGTATACTTACAGAACATAAGTCCTCATCGTATCTTGGGGATGAAGACACCAATGGTGGCCTTTTCTGGGAAGAAACTAGATGTAATTCCCTTCCGCATCTTTGGATCATGAGTTTACTGTCATGTGACCAAAGATGCTCAGAAGATGCTAGACCTGACAACTGAGTTGGGGATACTTGTGGGGTACATAGATACACACCACAACTATCAGGTGTTTCTTCTTGCCAGCCAGAGCACCGTAGTGTGTAGGAATCTGAAGTTTGATGAGCAGAGAGCCATGCGAGTGTCCCTTGAGAGGGAGATCAAGTTGGATGCAGAGGAGGAACTTTTGGTTCCAAAGGAGGAGGAGCCTCCTAATGATGTGGAGTAGCCACATGTAGAGGATCCGGTAGTGGAGACATCCACTTATAGAGAGTCTTCCAGAGACGGGAAGAAAATCTCGAGGGAAGATGACAAGTCGATGATAAATGTAGAAGAGAATGTGGGGAAACCATCCTCTCACCACACACAGAGGACCAGTGACCGAACCTTCTTCCTTCAAGGAGGTAGTGTAGCAATAAGTTTGGGTTGATGCAATGTTAGAGAAGTATAACTCTATCATATGGAACAATGTGTGGGATGTTGTCCCTAGACTTGGGGACAAGTTAGTAGTGAGTTCTCGATGGCTTTACAAGGTAAAGCAAGCAGCTAATGGTAGTGTTGAGAAACACAAGGCAAGGTTTGTTTCCCATGGTTTCTCACATGTCGAGGGGATAGACTAGGATGAGACCTTTGCTCCTGTAGTAAGTTACTCATCTATTAGATAGATGTTAGCTCTATCAGCTCACATGGGTTGGAAGATCCATTAGATGGATATGAAGATGGTGTTCCTCAATGGGAAGATAGAGGAAGAGGTGTACATTGAGTAGCTCGAAAGATTTGATAGTTTCAATCATGAGTCGCATGTTTTCTAACTCAAGCGAGCATTGTATGGGCTAAACCAAGCACCCTATGCTTGGTACACCAGGATCGAAAACTATTTCATCGAGTGGGGCTTCATAAAGAGTGAAGCATATGCGAACCTTTAACACATCATGGTAGAAGGTAAGCCATTGATCATTGTTCTTTATGTAGATGATCTGATTTTGACAAGTGATGATCAGCTGATCAAATCTTGCAAGGAGGACCTTGCAAGAGACTTTGAGATGAAGGACATGGGCCTCATGCACTACTTTCTAGGCATGGAAGTGTGGCAAAAATGTGGGGAAGTATTTGTGTCTCAAGGCAAGTATGCCAATTAGATACATAGGTGCTTTTACATGGAGAAGCGCAAACCAATGCAAAATCCTCTAGCAGGTAATTGGAGGAAGGAGGATGCTACTTCAGGTGAGGTAGTAGTTGCTACTTTTTATTGGTAGCTTGTGGGTGAACACATGACTAGATTTGTGCTTTGCGGTGAACCAACTGAGTCAAGCTATGGCTCAACGAACCAAGCTATTTTGGAAGGTAGCGAAGCATGTGCTGAGATACCTCAGAGGCACATCTCAGTATGGATTGTGTTACAGACAGACAAATGGACTGAAGCTTCAAGGATTCATAGATGTTGATTGGGCAGGGAGTCCATCAGACCAGAAGAGCACTTCTGGAAGAATCCTTAACCTTGCTTCAGCTGCAGTTTCCTAGAACACTAGGAAACAGAGGTCAGTTACACTTAGCTTAGTAGTGGCTAAATATATGGCTGTCAATCAGGTAGAATGTGACGCCATTTGGATGTAGAAGATTCTAACGGGATTGTTTGGTCAGATGATGGATCCTACAATGATATACTGCGATAACCAGAGTTGTATCAAACTCTCTGAGAATCCATTGTTTCATGACAAGTCCAAGCACATAGATATCCATTACCATCATCTTTGATACTGTGTGATGAAGAGGATCATGTTGTTGTTGTATGTTTCGACCAAGGAGAAGGATGCATATATTTTGGCTAAGGCATTGTCAAAATGAAAGCTCGAGTTCCACTAAGACAGGATTGGGGTGACTGATAATCCCTTTCTTGTTGAGAGGGAGTGTTGAAAATAGCAACAAGAAATGCTAAATATAAAAGTGTTATTTTTAGCACTGCCATAAATAACATTTTAGGATACCTTCCTATTTTAGTTACTCCCTGAACTAAAATAGAGAAGTAAAAATCGAAATTGTTCTTAGCAGTTGTTTGATTAATAATTAATTAATTCATCTTGAGTTAATTAGTTGGAGAAAATCAAACATGAATTCTATGTGAAGACATGCAAAATTTCTCCATTGATTGAGGAATTTACCCCTTAGTTAAGGAGATGAGAGTGAGTTGTAATTAGTTAGCTCGGTTAATTGAGTTAAGTCCAGTTATATTAATTCTAATAGCATGCAGAATTAATTGTGAGTTTAGTTAGTTAATGATTGCATGCATGTAACTACTGCACTTTAGATAACTGAATATTCTCTCATAAATAACTCATGCATGTCAGTTAATACGGAGACCTAGTTCAGATCAGATTGAGGGATAGTGTACTATCAGTTGCAGGAATATTCCGTTGTGAATATCTCTTGCATATAGAAGGAATTCTTTCCTTGAGGATTGTGCAATTACTTCTTCAGTTCAATGAATGTGATGAGGCCAATTCACAAATGTGGCTTCACTGGGCCCCAAGAAAAAATACGCAAGGAAATAAGATGCTTGGAGGCCTAAGGAAAGGCATATGTGTTGCCTGGACATTCTGTGAGCTATATTATTTGATTATGCTAAGAGCTGGAAACTTTTTGAAGCTAAGGCTTTGTGTAATCAGACATATTTTCCACTTGTATGATAATACAGACATTGGGGTTTTAGGTTGAGGCTTTCCCCAGATTTATCTTCTGTGTTCATGTGTGTATGCTTTCTCTTCATCTGTTATATGTGTTCCATTTGATCTTGCTCGTATTCAATTAAGATTCCACAAAGTTTGTTGTAGAAGTAAGTCAAGTATTATGCTTTAGGATATTGCATTATCAATTGATATACAGGTGAAATTTCTACAAGGCGTGCTAAAGGAAAACGTTTTGAAGGAGATCCAGAAGTTGGCTCGAGAAGAAGGACAAGTTGAGAAGAAGAGATGATTGAAGAAGGAAGAGGTGATCATCCTTCTGGATCTGATGCAGACTTTCTGGATGCTTTCATGGCCTTGCGATCCATGGTTGAGGAAATGTACCATGATTTCAAAAAGGTGATAGAGTAAGATAAGCCTAAAGATGGGGAAGCTAAGGCATCACATTCTAAAAATCCTGAAGATGAAGGACCCTCTAATTAACATAAAAAGATAGAAACTGATGATGATAAAAAAGATCCTTTCTTTTCTCTTTTTGGTGGTCAACCTG
>APFE031271116.1:32226-72098 GCA_000404065.3 Pinus taeda | reverse complement strand
ATTTGCACCAGACATTGCAAAGAAAACGTCGTAAGGCAATAGATAACATATAACACTATGTAAAGCAATCGATAACATATAACACTAATTAATACTTCTTTGCCCCACCACCTCCGAGCTGGCACCCGCTGTGATGGAAACCAACACCCGTGCAATTTCAAACGATCCCTCGCGCCAAACATTCATTTGCTCCATTCGCACAACCGGAACAGGTCCTCTCAAGCATTCATTTCTCCTGTTCACGGTGCTTTCTCACCTCGTAGGTCCGCTCGCGGTGCTGAATCCCAGCAGGTTGTGCCCTAGGCGTAAGGTAAATTATACTTTGTGAACAATGACATCCACCATTTTGGCGGGCGCCCGGAAGGCCCATGCATACGAATCCCACCCCGTGCTGCTATAAATTGTCTGCATTGGCAGCTCCCAGCGTCTGGCGAAACAAATACATTCAAAGTCTCCATTTCGGCGCAAGTTCGAGTGACGCTGAAGGTGTTTTCCCATTGCATCGTAATTAGTTACCATATTTATAATGAACCACTTAGCCATTCAAACATCTTCAATAGTTTTTAGGACGTGGTTTAATGGTTAATAGTTAAGTAGGGAGGTCTAATCCCAAACAAAATTATATATATCTGAAAATTGCTCCAAATGCGGTCCAATCTCAAGCAAAATTATATATCTCTCAAAACTGCTCCAAACACAATTTTTTTAGTTGAAAAAAATACAATAAACCATCACCATTACAATTGCAAACTCAAGCTCCTGCATCTAGTGTGCTTGATTGTGTACTACCCATTTAGCCATGGAGGCCATGAAAATCAGATAATCCTAAACCACCGCCATTGCAAGCTTCCTACATCCACTGTGCCTGCCTGTGCACTTTGCCAGGTGCATAGTTTATTTGAGCTTTTCATTGGGGTGAGATTTTGAGTACAAATATATTCAATTCTATGAGAGGAATTTGGTGCACATTAATTTTCACATGCTTACTAGGAAGGATGACCACGGAAAAATGCAAGGGCACCAACCGGTGGAGCATTGATGTAAGTAGTAGGCTCAAACTACCTGAAGTATGTTGCCACATTTGCTTTATCCTCCTTTTCAACTGAAAACATTTTCCAATGCTCCTTTGGTGTGCTGCCATTGCTTTCTGCAATAAATGAATTATATCTGGCTATTTTAGCAACAAAAAATATAATTGCAAGTGAATCTCATTTTCGTGTCAGATCAACAACCTTTTTTCTCGAACTTCTTGTTCCTACTTGCTGAAAGAAAACTGTGTTTTTTGTTATCAACCTTGAATATTTCTTTCATGTCTTCTCTTGCATTATTATGGCGATCTGGGCTCTATGTCAAATGAAGTGACCAGACTGTTATAAGATTAGGCTAGTAATGCAAGCAAGGCGATGACTGCATGTACATTTTGAATTGGTGCCTCAACAGGTGCTAGCATCTCTAACAATTTCTTGAAGTGATTGATGTTGTTGGCCACATCTTATGTTGTCATCTTTATTTGTGAAAACTTCCTCAGCTATATCTTAGGATGACAGCTTGATATTCATAAATGTTAAACAACTTGAATTTCAATTGATTGTTGTGTTTGGCTACATATTAGGAGCCTCCTCTTTATTTGGTGAAGTTCCCTCAGACAAATCTCATAGTTATAGCTTTATTTTCACACACGTGTGGCCCATTTTTTTTTTGGTGTTTTGGCACTGCTGATGTGAGTCATTTGATCATTAATGCTCAAAATGTTACAAGTAAGACTCCTGTGATTATTAGTTTCCCATTTGTTGATTCTAGCAGTTCATATGGTATGTTTGACTTCATCTTCTTCCAGAATGCTAAATGATCTTGTTCAATAATGGAATTCCCATTTGCAACTTCCAGATGAAATCCATGTTGTTAAATTTTACAACCAGATCTGTTTTAGACAAAGAAGAAAGTCAAGCTAGCTACAGCCATGGTTCTGGTGTACTTTGAGACTTCTAATTTGCATGGGTGTTTGTTGTATTGCTTGTTCTTTTTCAAATAGGTAACCAACCTGAAAATTAAAGTCTGGCCTTCCTTATGAACAGACCATTAGCTTTGGTATCAAATATTGGAAAAAATTCCAATGATCAAAGAGAGATATTGAGCTTGTGTTCACAACACTAGAGTGCTCAGCAATTGGAATCAAATTTATTGATTAAGGCATGAATGTACAACAAATAAAAGACATACCATCCACTGAAATATTTTAATTTTAGCAAAAAGAATGATGTATTCACAGTGGACAAATATTAGAGAGTAAAATATACGATAGAGAATTGCAGTGCTTTGGAAATAAAATGCATGAGTCAACCTTACATTATCTGGAATTCTCCCACACTTACAGAGTGTGACTACAATTTATCTATTCAAGTTGTTGCGTGATTATCACGTTGTCTTCTCCGTTGCATTCTCCTCTATCTGTCTTTTTTTTGTGACAATTTTTGTTGCCTCATTATATATTTTTTTATTATTTAATTAAATGTATTCAATACTTCTCTATAGATAAAGGCTAAAATGATTTTTTTCTTCCTAAAAGGCTATTCATAAAAGCAGGGTTCAGTTAACCTTCCTAAGTACTATTCAAGGCTGTCCGTTACATAGATAGTAAGAACAAAACCTTGGCTTTCTAGGATGAATGCAGGTCCATGAGGATATGTAAGATTAACCCAAAAAATTCTTAACCATTCAATTATATTTATCCTGCATGTTTTTAGTTTGATGTATTCCTACATTGCTATCCTTGATAAACATGATTATTTGTTTGCCTCTTGTTAGAAAGGGGTAATTCGGGGATAATTGTTGCACCAGGCCTTGGGCTAACTTGGAATGTGTGTTATTCAATGTAAAATTTTGTTGTTGTTAACTCAATGTAGCTTAGCGTTACTGCCACCTGATTCAAGAAAAAAACGAAGTTGGATAAATAAGCTTAGAGTGTATTGTCTGAAGATCAAAGGCCCAAATTATTTGTTGAAGCCTGAATTTTATATTACCATGTATTGACTGAAAATCTAGAAATATATGGTAGTATTTTTTTCCTTGAGCTTTACTGTGTTATCAAAAAGTCCTATTTCTTTTCAACTTGTATGGATGTCTGGGACTTGGCATGGTTTTTTGGCTGGATGTTTACATAGCAGCTGTGTGAAGGCAAAACACTCTTCTGCTTTATATTTGTTGTAACTTGTTTTATGGTGCATCTATAGGCTGCAATAGTCAATGCACAAAAAATCTGGAAGCAAGTCAATTATTTACACAGCAGAAACTTGAACAACACAGACGGTGCCATAATGCCACTACACAACATATGCCCAAGAGCTAGTAAGACATGTTTCGTTTCTAATTTATGGCAAACTATACTTTAGGAACTATTGAAACTGTAGAAAACTTTGGAACGTTAAGAAGGCATTCAATAGTTAAATAAGCCACCTTTGATGCAATACATGAGCTTCCAGTGTTGGTTGGCAGTTTGACTTCTATTAATCCTCCAGAAAAAACACCTTCGATGCTATTTATGAGCTTCCAGTGGTGGTTGGCAGTTTGACTTCTATATTATCATTCTCCAACAAATGTGAATTAGTGATTCAGACTTTGATTCCATGTTGACCCATTTCAATTCCCAAATAAAAATGTATTACAAATCATGGCAGCCCAAATTTACTTAGGCATTGTTTACGAAGGTACCATGTGGTGATTGTGAATCCAACCTCCACTTCAATGACTTATTCCTTTGTGAGGTCCCAACATGAATCCTAGACTGTTCTCTTTTTCCAAAGTAATGGTTATCAGAGTCTAGTGACTATCAGTAATACAAAGTGTTGGAGTTAATATTATTCCCTTGAGAGGTCCCGGCATGAATCCTGGACCATTTATCTTCCTCCATGGTAATGATTATCAGGCATGTTAATTGTCAACCGAACAATAAAGTTTAGAAATCACAATTGTTGGCAGAATGTAATCCACTTCAAAATGTGATGCAAGCCGTGGAAGTGTTTTACAAAACCAGAATTCTATACAGGGTATGATCTCTATAACTAAATCCTGATCACAACATAAATTCTGAGCTCAGTTAAGATCAGTGAAGAATCTATCAATATCTTAACTGGAAACAAATTTTGTTTTTGGTTGTGAGGATTGCCCGTGAACCAGTGAGACTCCTGTATCATTTTGCATACCATAAAAACCCTGTTTACATTGATTCCGCTGTCAGAGGACAACATCTCATGCGTGACAGATCATTCTCAAGACTCATACTGGTACTACAACTAGCAGGAAGGGTTGGTCTGCGAAGGCATGAAGTGCAGTGGATAATCCCTATATATGAGCCTTCTCTGTTTACACTACAGACAAATTTACTTTGACATAAAGGCCTAAGGAATTAGGATCTACAAAACCGAATTGTGTTAACATTGCACAAAGGTTTAAAGACCTTTTTCCTTCAAAAATAAGATTAAGGAACAATCCCTAACTCTATTAACATTGTACACAGGTTTGAAAATCATTTTAACTAAGTGCAATTTAATTATTTTGTGTTTTGGATTTTTTTATTTGGGGTTATAATTTTCGGTAAGATTATGATTTTGTATTATTTAAAATATTTTTTTGAATAGATAAATAGATTAGTACTATGAAAATTCCTTCTACTCACACATCTGGATTATGCAGATATAAATTATGTAGATTTTACAACTCAAACTTGTGATTCTAACTCTTTCTTATTAAATTTCAACGAATTAAACAAAAAAATATAACAAAAAAACACCAAAACATAAAAGATTTGACTTGATTAAACTAACCCTTACTATATGGAGCATGTGACAAGTTTGCAGCTTTAAGAGCTGCTACCTTAAGTTGATGCAAATCTTCAAAGCCTGAAGGGTTGTGGATATCTTCCTCCTTTAAATCTACATCACCGTTACATAATTTCAACGCATCTTCCTTCACATCTCCATCATTACACTTAAGATTCAATTCAGGAGAATTCATAGCCCAGAATGCCAAGCCATTAAAGTGAGATTGAAAAACTGGTGGCGTTCTTTCCTCCAAATCATCTGGACCAAATTGGTGGGGAAGGAAATACAATAGAGACCGGGTCTCGGCATGCTCATCAGCAATCAATATGTTAATCTCAGGCACACCCCAAACTTCTTGCAGAAATTGCCTGCAATGCCCACATGGGGCCGCTGAGACTGCAATGAATCTAAGTTGGGCCTCCCCATGTTATGCTGCATTGGCTACCAGAAACTGCTCGGCATGAACAGAATGATTCAGAGGAAGACCTTCAAATTCCAAATTTACTCCATTGAAGATGCGTGTGCTCGCTCCAAGGCCGATAGCTCCGCCCGTGTCTCTTCCCCTTGCCATTGATCTAACGCTTGAAATTTGTTTAATCGTCTAACATCTAATCGTGTGGTGCACAAAATGACAGGTAGGCAATGAGGGAAGTTGATTTCAGAGAAAAACGCCTTACTGCGTAATTAAAAATTATATATTATCTCACACAACTACTCAATTACACACCCTGACCTCTTAACCATTAACCACCATCGTAATAAAAAATAGAAAATTATATACACTTTTTAAAAATTCACTATTATATTTAAATTCAACATTAAACACATTTACCCAAACAGAGCTGCATCTTTACCCCTGCAACATTTTACAAATCGTTTTAGGAAAAACCCAAACGAAACATTAATCTCTACCACCTGAAACATTTAACAACTAGCAATTGTCCCAAAAGGTACAAAGAGAGGCCAATAGGATTATTAAATTGGAATTGTTGAATTTTTCTAGAAGAGTTAATTTTATCAACTTGGAATTCTTGTTAAAATGTAAAGAGCAATGTTACAAATATCATTTCAGGAATATATTGTTCAGGGTCCAGAAAGAAACTTAGCAGAAATATTGGGGGAAATATCAGAAATATCAGCAATAATAAACTTGTACTTGAAAAACTCAGAAAATATCAGTCCAATTGGCGGCCTGAAAAACTTGGGAGAAATGAGATCACAGTGGCTCCTTGCCATAAAAATAATTTTATTGATAGATAGATAACTTATATATATAGTTTTTAATGTCAATTGCATCTAGCTTGAATGATTAACAGGAGAAGTTGTTATCCTTCCTACCCAGGTTCAAATCCCACTTTTGACATGTTTTCCCCTCGTGGGCCAACTGGGTCTCACACGGTTTTGAGGAAGGGATGAGATGTTTCTAAACCTGTTTAGTCCAAAAGAGTAGCTCAATTCACCGTTGCTAATGTTGTTGAGCATTTGGCTAGTTCAATGGCAATAGGTGCCCAATTCAAGACCACCTAGGTGAGTAGTACTAATCTATGCCAACTGGTCTACTATAGCTGCCATCTACAAATTTGGGGGAGCGCCCCTTGGGTTTCCCTTCAAGGCTTTCCTTGGAAAAGAATTATAGGTTTATTTCATGCTTAATGGTGAATTTTATTAAATGTTTTTGGTTTGGCAAAATTTGTTCAAATTCAATGCTGTCAAATTCGAACACAAGATGACTTAGTTTATCCCATGTGCAAAAAGGTAATCAGTCAAACATAAATTAGAATCTATAAATAATGGCACTAGGGGTACTTAATGCGGAAACCATTGATCCCACATGCAAAGGACAAATGGTTTGGAGAGACAATGAACTCTACACAGGCCCTTAAGCCTTAAGAGAAGAAAGTGAAGATTTTGGTTTTCTTGTGGGTAGTCAGTTTGAGACTAAGTTATGGCCAACTGCAGAGTCCATGCTGCCCTTGGACATTTTGGGTCTGAGTTGGCATTCATACCTTCTGAGGAGAACTCATACCTTATGAGGAGAGTATATAGCAGTTTCCAGCATTTGTTTTCCTGTTGCAAATTCCATTTTATTCATGGACTACAGAGTTTACTGTGCTAGAGTAGATCAAATTACAACATTCTAATCTGCAGTTAAAAAAATATAATCTACTGAAATTTTTTGTTTATCTACTTTCATTTAATATTTCAATCAGAATATCATAACCTGCTAAGGGCATCATGTTATAATCTTCTTTACAGAATTGGAATCTGTTAGTGTTTCTCACTGCCTTGACTTTTATGATATGCACGCAATACTTGGGCTATATTAGTTCACTTAGTGGCTCCATAGCATTGATTTTAACTATCAATGCCATGAGCCATGAGTCATAGTAGTTTCTTAACTTATTTTCCATGTGCTCTATTCTTTAAATCATTTAAAATTAAAGCAAGCTTTTCCATATGAAATTAGAATTATCATCAAATGTAAAGAAACAGGACTCTTTGACAGAAACCTTTGGAGAACTGATAATCAGAGAAAAATACCATTCCACTCTGAGGAACACCTCCGAATTCAGACAATTGTACATGGCTTATTTCTGGACTTAACCTATTCAGAAGTAGCAAACAGACAAAACATAATGAAGAGGGAGGCCTTACCATACAAATGATTCGCTAGACTTTCTATGCTCACATAATCTGATAAAATAAGCTTCTCATGCTCCCTTGGTCCCCAGTAATAACCTCTCAAAGAGACTAGATTTGGATGTCTTATGTTCCCAAATTTCTTTGCTTCCCTTGCAAATTCCCTTTTGTGTTTTGCCAAACCTTCCCTCAGCCACTTCACTGTCAACACATGTCCATTTTCTAGCGTAGCTTTATAAGAGGTTCCATGACTGCTTCTCCCCAAAACTTCAGCAGGTTCACGTGACAACTCCTCAGCTGTGAATGATAGTGTCTCATCCAGAAAGAAAAGATCCCCAGCTAACCGATCAGGTGATCTGACATTCAAAATAACAGGGTGATCAGGAGCAAATGAATCTTCAGACTACGGTGACGATGAGAAGAAACTATTTGAACCAGGTGAAGACCGTCTCTTATTCATTGAATGGGGATTACTGATGAAGCAGGGTTTGCTGGTAGAATGTCCGGCAGGGGGATACCCCCAGTGAAATTATTGCTAGATAAGTGTAAATGTTCCATTGTAGACCATGTAAAAAGGCTCGTTAAAAAAGCCCCATTTAGCTTGTTGAAGCTAAGGTCAATAACATTGATCTTGGGATACATTCCCAATACAGTTGGGAGAGATCCCACTAAGTAATTGTAGGATAAATTCAGATAGGTCAATCTTAAAAATTGAGAAGTATCATTTGGCAGGGACCCTGTAAATGAATTCTGGCTCAGATCAAGAACTTCCATATAATTTCCCCATGTCTGCATCATAGACAAATCCCCAGATAAATTGTTATCACTCAAATCCAATACTGCACAGATTCCGAATTTTATTGGCAATGTACTAGATAGTGCATTTGAAGAAAGGTTGAGCAGCTTAAGATTTGTCGTTGCAATATTGTTTACATTGCCTGTGATATAAAATGACAAAAATAAATTAGTAGTTTACAGAGAACAAATTCAGATATCTGTTGTTTGACTGCTTTTAGAGTCAAATAACCATGGAAAGATTATCATAATAAATGTAGTAACCACTATCTAATCATCCATCATGTAAAGTTACATTATAATTTATATGCAGCCATGAAAATGAATGGCAAATAGTTGGCGCCACTGAGAATAGTTTGATCCACAATGTTTATTAGGGTCGAGTAACATAGAATAATGGATAATGACAAATTAGTGATAAAGGAAACTATTACAAAATCCAGCTCTCAGCATTCATGGACACTAAAGTTTCCTGTCACTTATTAATTCATCTATGCTGGTAGGATCTACATGCAGTGAAAAAAGAGATTTGACTTCATCAAAATTGGACAACTGACCACTCCATGATTAGTTACAAAGACACACAATAAACTACCACACAGCACCGTATAGTCAATTAATGATAAGGATAATAAAAATGAACATCGATATCCAAGAGAATCCCAAACCATACACTTCTCAGTGTTTGATGACAAATAAAGTTGCTTGATTTTAACCCAGAGACTTCTATAAAGTTAAAAGTACCCTACAACGGGACACATATAAGGACAGTTCATAAGGCAAACTATCGTAAATACAGCTCCCCAAGATGACAGAAGCTAACATTCCCTATCACTCAGTAATTCACCCATCACAATAGAATGTATGTTGCAGGTGTGTTCTGATCGTGTGTAAATTTGAAAATTGAAATAATGAATAGGTAAATACCAACATGAAATTATCACAGGAAAAGCTACGTTGTCAAACAAATAATTTATTAAATACCTACATAGACGTAATAAATTCCAAAAAAGACCAACAATGGTAATCCCAGCACTCTTGCAAAACTTTTGCATGGCAATACGACCAACTTCACATGCAATATTGTTTACATTAAAATAAAGTTTACTCAAATTCACATTAAAAAGTAATGAAGATAAACTGTAATAAGATGATGCCTTTTATGCTTTGGGTCGAGAAATTATGATAAGAATAATGAGACAACACACTAACAGGGTTTTTTTAATTAATTTGACCCTCTCCCTTGAGAGATTGGATCTGATTTTAGAGAGGGATGACTTGGAATATGCCATGTCTTAACAAGACCATGTAGGATTTATGCACCAAGGGCAGAGCAGCAAACTCCCAAGATATGGAGAGAAAGTGGGTACCCAATAAATATAGACTCGCATTTGCAGGCTCTGTATGTCAGAACCTTAGAAGACCATTTCATCCTTCAATGCCCTGTCTTTATGACCGACCGGAAACTTCTCCAAGGCAGATCTATCTGCACCTCTAACTCCAGACTCTTTACTTCTTGCTTGCAACATTTTGATGATTCCAAACACAAGAGGCATCAAGAACAAAACTCCAATATCAGGTCAAACAGGCTGCGTAGACTTCAATATATAAAACCAATGGATGGGAAGAATTACATTACACACTTCTTCTTGACCTTGGATGTTAGAAGATTAACAATTGATAGCCATGTTGATATCGAGCCTCTTCATTGTCCTTCGAACCCTTGTTCTTTTTGCCCATTGGGCTCTCTAGGGTTTGATGATATCTGTTTCAGCACTCCATTGTAGTCGTTTATTTCTTTTATCATTCTCACGGATATTATTAAATTACCGACTCTTTTAACACTTAATTTAGCTTCCCAATGCCTTTTCATCTTTGCAGTTTTTATAATGCTGTTGGAAATTTGTGGCAAACAGTGGCAATTGATATTAAAATTAAAAGTAAAATTGAATGTCCACCTTGACTCTACCATTTCAAAAATCAAATTACACTGGGATCTCTCAAACAATTTGTTAAGCTAAGTAATTATAAATTTGACTAAATTCTTCAGCTGTTTTCTTTTTCTTAGCATAATGCACCTAATGACTTAATTCAAAAATTCTGCCTTGATACAATACTTGGATATACAGGTCTATGTGAAGTTGCTCTAAATCAATATTACAAACAATACAAGAAAAATCCAAAACATGGCTGCACAAAGAAAGTACCCGAAAGATTGTTGTGGCTGAGATCCAGTTCACTCAAGACCGAAGAACCTTCCATAAAAAGCGCACCCGGTAAAGGTCCAGAAAACTCGTTATTGCTAAGGCGCAAGATCTCGAGGCTGTAAATAAAGTTGAAAGACGGAAGTTGTCCCGAGAACCGATTGTTGCTGATATCGAGAACATTCAAATTTTCAAAAGGAATTGCGCCGTTATAAGCCAAGCTTCCGTTGAGCTGATTGCTACTGAGATTGAGATGCTGAAGCGAGTATATAAGGCCGGACATAATCGGCCACATAGAAGGCAAGGGTCCAGAGAGCTCGTTGTTGCTAAAATCAATGTATTCCGCAGACTGCAACAGCATGAGACCACTATCAATGGGACCGCTAAGCTTATTCGAATGCAAATCTAGCTGGCGCAGCTCTCTAAGGTTCTGGAAATCCAAATCCAACATCCTTCACTTCAAATCCAAAGGCAATACAAACATGGCCAGCATTGTCATCAAATTTCTTCATACATTACAAGAGAAATAGCAGCACTTTCGCAACCAATAAACGAGCAGAAGCAGGGGACCAATTTTTGCTTGTTGCAATCCAAGATCGCTTACAAGGCATCCCGTCAGATTGGATGGGTAAGTGTAGTTTACATACCCCAACATAGAGAGAAAACCCCCTGAATATCTATTATAGATTGATTTGTGAGCAGGCTTTGGTGGATGAATGAACGCAGGAAGAGGCGGCCGATAGGAGGTTATTAGGGCCCTTTGTTTTGGATTTGGACGCGCCCGACTCGCAGGACGTGGTTTTGCAGAGATCATATGAGTAGGAGGAAATCGCTATAACTGCATTGCTTGATTCCAATTCTTCTGAGGAGAACGACGCAGGTGAAATTCTTCCCAGGGCCGTGTTGATGAAAGTCTGCATTACAAAGCCTGGGACCACTTCACTTCTCCACTTAGATTGCCAGTTGCAAGGTTACGGGAATGACGCTGTAATCAATCTCGTCTCCTACCATCCGTCGACCCAGTCTTTGCATCCTTCAAAATACTAGGGTCCGGCATTTTGGTACGCCTTCATTCCTTGATCGAAATTTAAGGTTCATGGTTTAAGGTTTCGAGTTTAAGGTGCGGCATGAACAGAATGATTCCTTCAAATTCCAAATTTACTCCCTTGAAAATGCGTACGCTCGCTCCAAGGCGGACAGCTCTGCCGGTGTCTCTTCGCTTTGCCATAGCTCCGCCAGCAGCTCTGCCAGTGTCTCTTCGCTTTGCCATAGCTCCGCCAGTGTATCTAACGGTTGAAATTTGTTTAATCGTCTAACATCTAATCCTGTGGTGCACAAAATGACAGATAGACAATGAGGAAAGTTGATTTCAGAGGGAAATGCCTTACGGCGTAATTAACCTACAGGGTTAATTAATATCATATTTTGTCGAGCGGAGGGGATTAGGTTCTTAATGAATTACAGATTAATTCATTAATCCTTTTTTAAACTATGACTATGGTTGTATTCAATCGGGGGTGGAATATATAAAATGTCGCGGTTTTATATATAGTTAAATAATATGGGAAGGGGAAATTTTTTCGAGATTTATATAATATAAGTCAAAAATTAATATGAAATAATGTGATAAAAGTGCTAAGTAAAACATCAAGGTGTACATTTAACTTAGGCTTAAGTGGAAAAAGGGGTTTTATGTAATATTGTGTATTTTTCCTAAATGAAATAGGATTTTACTTTAGGAAAAGGCTTATGAAAATGAATAAATTGTGGTTTTAAGTACTTAGGCTTTTGAAATTATTGGGCTGAGGGTCCAGTCCCTCCAGAAGTCAGAGAAATGCTTTGAGCCCCTCCAATTTAGCAAATACCTTAGTGCTAAGGGGAAATTAGTGAATAATTAGGGAAAATGAGAAGCGGAGTTAATCATTGTGACTTTGCTTTGCTTGTGATGTCTTCAATGTAGTACATGCCTTTGCCTTATGACGAAAAATGAAATATTAACATATTTAGAGACATTATTCATCACACATGATTCTGCAACATCATCTACCTACCCTATCTACTTTTACCTAGCATTTTTTCTTCTTTATCTGGGTGCACTTAGACTGGCAAACCCTCTTCAACTTCCTTTTCTTTTACATAATGATTTCTATCTAAGTCTACACTTATTACATCCAAGGGCTCATATTAAACTGTTGAGCTCCTTTATTTACTCTACCTATCTACTTATCTGCCAAGATTAAACAGTGTCGTCAGATTTTATTCTCTATCTCTAAAACATGAAATTCAAATATGAAATAACCAAGCTTAAGTTGTTTGACTATTCATCAATTGTGGCATAAGTTAACAAGCTGCACACAATTGTTTATTGTACAAAAGTAAAAAGTAGTGGCATTTAGGCTTGCACACTTTCCTTGGTTTTTCTTTTTTGTGGGGTTCATTTTCTTTCACTTTTTTGACCATCTTATTCTTTTTACCCTTTGATTTTTCTTTTAGGGTATACCCTCTTTACATTTTTTAAATTTTTTGATTTTTTGAAAAGATGGAAAACCTTTACAACAAGAAAAGATATGAACATATTACAGAGCTCATCAAGTCAATCATGAAATATGACACCTATTGGTATAGGAGCATAGCAGGTGACATAAAGAGTAGTGGCAATACCTTCTAAGAAGACAAGGTTGTCATTGATGAAGTGATTTGGAGGATGCATTACTAAAGTTAGACAGGTCTGATTGAAGTAGACATTGGGAGCTGTGAATAATTACTAAACTTATCTTGATGAAATGAAGCTGAGGGTTGGAGCCTCATAGATATAAGATTGGTGCCTTGGAAGATAGGGTTGAAGCCCTAGAGGATTGGAGTCCTCAAGAAACCAGGTCGGAGCCTAAACCAGATATAGGGTTGAAGCCCTTGAGGTAGGTGCCTCAAAATTGACACGGTTGGTGCCTTGGAAAGTCTAAGTCGGTGCTTGGCACATTACATGTTGGAGCCTAGGAAATTGAAGATCGGTGTCTTCATTTAGGGTTGGAGCCCTACATATATTGTACTTGATTTATTATAAAGAAGAAATTAATAAAAGCATTTATTCTTATTGTTCATTTTTTGTTCTAAATATAAGTGATCTAACTAGTAAAAATAACAATTGAAAAGAAATATTGATTCAACCCCCCCTGAGTGTTTCCAATAGTTGCAATGTGATGAACATAAATTAATGTTTCATTTTGAGCAACGAAAAAATGACCATTATGATGCATCAAACTAGTACCCTTATTGCAATATGACAATAAAAAAATTGACATCATAATGTGGTAAACAAATTTTGACATTGCTATGTGTCAAATATAAACCAATGTCACACTATGACGAAAACAAATTGATGTGCTATTTCGATTAAGCAGAAAAATGACATTACAATGCATTGAACATCCATGTCACAATGTGGAAATCAAAACCAAAGTCAATGCTTTTCAGCTATAGTTTTCTTGTGCAACCATATTAAAGTAGGTCAAACATATTCTCCATTGTCAAAGTAAGTCAACATGTTCATCTGTCGTTAAACATTTTCAATCATTGACAACAAATTCAACAATGGTGTACATGTTCAACCCTCTTTAACAATGGTCAATCTTGTCACCATTACCGAAACCAATTTTGTAACATTAATGCACCATTAGCATTAAAATTAATGTAACATCAATCATAGTTAAGATTAATGTAACAACATAACAATTGGCAACATTACTGTTACATTGTTAGATTAATATAACTTATGACACATTGTTGTATTTATGGTTGACCATTGTCACACTCAGCCAACCATTTTCATCCACAATCAACACTTTTTATCCTCAGTCAACCATGGTAAACCAAGGTAAACCATAATCTTCCCCTTAATCCTTTGTTAACCATGGTAATCATTGTTAATCATGATCAACTAAGGTCAACCATGGTAATTATTGGCAATCATGGTGAACTAAGGTCAACCATGGAAAACCAAGGTCAACCATAATCTTCCCCTTAATCCTTGGTTAACCATGGTAATCATTATTAATCATGCTCAACTAAGGTCCACCATGGTAATTATTGGAAATCATGGTGAACTGAGGTCAGCCATGGTAAACCAAGGTCAACCACAATCTTCCACTAATCCTTGGTTAACCATGGCAAACGTTGTTAATCATGCTCAACTAAGGTCAACCATGGTAATTATTGGCAATCATGGTGAACTGAGGTTAACCATGGTAAGCCAAGGTCAATCATAATCTTCCCCTTAATACTTGGTTAACCATGTCAATCATTGTTAATCATGCTCAACTAAGGTCAACCATGGTATTTATTGGAAATCATGGTGAACTGAGGTCAACCATGGTCAACTAGATCAACCCATTTCAACCATTAATATAATATCAACATTAGCATTGACATTAATCTAATATCAACCATGCTAAAAAATAATGTAACATTATTGTAACCATGTAACAATGATCAACCATTGTCAATAAAGGTAAACCATTTTCAACCAATGTAACATTAATATTAATGTAACACCAACCATTGTCAACTGTGGTTGATAATGGGAAACCATAGTCAATATAAATTTAGCATTAATGCAACATTGTTAGATCAATATTGTAACATTAATACATTGTTACAATAATGATTGACCATGGTCAATCCTTAGTCAATCATTTTCAACTTCGGTCAACCTTATTAACCATGATCAAACTCATCAACCCTCTCCAGCTATGGTCAACAAATCAACCTCACATACATCGACCATCAACTAACACAACCACATTCGTAAATGTGGTTGATATACACTAAACGATGGTATTTTCGCCTTTTATATGCCGATTGACATATCAAAATGACGTTGATCGGCGTATATCAACCATATTTACTAATATAATTATGTTAATTCTACATAGAATTAAAGAGAACATATGAAAATGATGTTGATCAATATATATCAACCATATTTACTAATATAATTATGCTAACTCTACATAGAATTAAAAAAATGTATAATATTTATTGAATATTCTTTTCAATAATAAATGCATACTCATATCTAAAAGCTAAGTGATATTTTAATTTTAAAAGATATATCCATTTACTTGTTTAAAAAGTTCAATCATCCACATCCTTACCTCAAAGACTTGGTTATTTTCTCTTCGAGCAGGTCTCTTCCAATATATAAATGCTTTAAAAATTCCCAATATATCACTTTTTTCCATGTAACTACCTCAAGCATGATGAGATAGTATTGAAAACCCCTTAAATCTCACAAAGAATTAATTAATCGCAAATCTTTAATAAAGACTAATAAAAAAAATAACGTTAAAATTTGATGCAAATAATAATAATAATAATAATAATAATAATAAATTGGCGGATAAAAAACAAAAAATTAGCTTTAAGAACACGGAAAAAAAATTAGATTTAAGAACGGGAAAAGTGAATTAATAAACCTTACTAAAGCTTAACAAATAATAACCATGGTGTGGTTTGAACCTGAAAACACCATAGAAGACTCCCAAAGATACCATGGCATCATTGCCATGTGTGTGCTCTTCGATATCATGCTTCTCATTTCCTTTTCCTCCATGGACTTATTTCTAAGGTTTCTTAAGCTTTTGAAAAGCCTGAGCACCAAAAGGTCCTCAAGTTTTAATAAATTAAAGAAATATGATTCTATATTGATAATGATAAATTGATGGTAGTTGTTGCCTTTTAAAAATCAAAATCCAAGGGTCTATAATAAAGACAATGATAAGCAAAATGATTAGCTTGAAGCACTATGGCCAATGATTTTTGAAAGATCCAAGTACTTTTTAAGCTAATAGAAGTACCTCAAGAATGTTCTCAAGGAAAAATAGAAAGTGAACTTGATTCCTGTTATATGAAATGTTTAAAAAATAATATTATTATTTTTTATTAAACATTATATAATATATTGATTAAAAATTAAAGTAATGATAATGAATAGACAAATCACTTATTTTAGTTCTTTTGACAAAAATTAATAATAATATATAAAATGAATGTCAAGAGGCGTTAACCATACATATAAAATTATTTTATTAGAAATTATATAATATATTGTTTAAAACCGAAGTAATGATGAAGAATAAAGAAACCAATTGTTTGTTTTTGACAAAAACTAATAATAATATATAAGTGAATGTCAAGAGGCATTAACCACACATATAAATTATATATAAATTGTTTTATTAAACATCATATAATATATTGATTAAAACTAAAGTAATGATAATGAATAGAAAAATCGATTAAATTTAGTTTGTGACAAAAATTAAAAATATATAAGTGAATATCAAGAAGCATTAAAAATACATATAAACTAGCAATTGCGCCAAAAGGTACAAAGAGAGGTCGATAGGATTATTACATTGGAATTGTTGAATTTTTCTAGAAGAGTTAATTGGTTTGTGGAAAACCTTGTTTTCTTGGATTGGATTATTGTGCAATTAATTTCCTTTAGATGTTTTGTTTATATCTATATTACACGGAACACATTGAATTTCTTATTTCATTTTAGAGTAAGTTAATTACCCAAAATCAGGAAACCTCTATAGATGGCCAAACATATACGAAGCTTGCTTGTGACCAAGGCAATAACCACCATGACTATCCCCTACCAATATATTTAATTGAAAACCATAATTGTATATTACATTTAGAAAGTCAAAACATAATAAGCAAATGTACCGTGTGTATAACTTAGACAAACTATTGAACAAGTTGCAGCCTATTCAAAGGCCCAATCTTGTTTGGATTTTCTGATGGGTAATATTTTGGGCAGATTTATCTGTCTAGACCTAACTCAAGGATGTCTAAAAGATTTGATTTAGTAATTCCTCAATTGGAAAGAAACTTAACAATAGAGACTATTCCTTGAAGCTTTTACTAGTGTTTAATATGTGTAAAAATAAATAAATGAAATAAAATAATATATATTATAAATTCTTGAAAATTTTGGAAGAGTTTATGATGGATGGTTTTGATCTTGATGGAGACTGGTTCATAGCATATGCTATTGTGTTAATAATATTTGACTAAATCATTATTATTTATATATAATATTATTTAAAGATTATATGTATGCCTGACAAGACTAGAAGATTGGAGTTGACAGAATTGTAAATCGTTGTAAATTTTTATTTAACAGAAAAGTTAAGGTTGTTTTTCCAAGTAATTTTCCAAATAAATCTATTGTTTATTTTGATTCTGTGGCTTTTCTCATAAATTATTGTTCAGATGTAAAATTTAAATTAAAATCTAAATTAACAAGCAATTATAATTACGAATCTACTGCATCATTCAAACATCTGATATATTGACTAAGTTTTTAACACTGGGTGTAATTTTTCTAATTATTTTCAAAAGCCCGGTAGGTAAAGGTGCATTAATAAATCTAGCCTGACAATGTTGAAAATATGTCAGGCACCGGGATCGTCACCCAGATCGTCATTAAAGACACTACAGTCCCTTGAAATTTTCCCTAGGTCATCCTTGAGAGTTGACTTATGAATGAGAGCGATTAAAAGAACAGGAATTGGTTGCCTTCCTTGGGAAAATATCAAATAGAAGATGAGAATGTCTACTTCAAAAGCTGCAACAAAATTGAACAACCCAGTTCCGAAAATATGATCTGCCTAAGATTTCCCCAGTGGCAATCTAATAATAGTTTTTGCATAACAGGGCCAAGTACTTTATTCACCCTCTACTTTATAATGGAAGGCTATGTCTCGCAATGGTTGAAGGCTATGTCTCGCAATGGCGGGAAGGTCTTGTTGCTTGCCTGATAAAAATGGCAAGAAAGAAATTTAGACATATCCGTTGATTAGAAGCAGATATGCAATCAAGAAATGATTCACGCTCCATTGGAAAAATGACGAAACGAAGAGGTCATCTTGCTTAGAAACCTATTTTGAAGATGCAAACATACCATGTAGCAAATTGCCAATTTAGAGAATTGAAGACCATGCCTAAAAATCCATGTAGATATCCTTGAACACGCTCACTTGAGAAGAACTCATATGGCTCAGAAACCCATATTGAAGATGCAGCCATGCCACAGAAACCCATCTTGTAGATGCAGCCATGCCACGTAAATAAACAGGAAATATAGGCAAGGAACTACTAACCTTTTTCCTTTTGCAGAATCGATCTCGATTGTTACAGAGAACAGACCTGCACAAGTACGTAGAAGAATAGAATCAAGTTAGTTAAAATAGACGAATTGCATGAATGAATGAAAAAAAAAAGGTGTCTGAAAGTTAATCCTCGCAAGCCATTACTATAATAATTAGAATGTGAACGTGCAGTTAAATATATAGATCCATACCGAAATCTGTTAATAAGCAACAACGATTCTATATGTGGAATCTCAATACTTTAAAGAATCTAAAAATGAAACTTTAATGCCCAGGATAAATAAATTACCTCCAGCCATTGATAACGCTCTTGCTGCAAACCACAGTCCACTTGCTTTATTTACTGAAACAGCACTCCAGCTTCAATCCAAGCAAAAGAAAAGAATACAGAAAGTCTGAAGGCACTTCCAAGCTCTGCTCTCTCAGCTAGATGGTGTAAAATCTGAAGGGGATTGAGATGCTAGCTTGGGGACCAAACAGATGAATTTATAGCCAAGCTTCTGATGGCTATGTGTCAGGTGTTCCACAGATCAAGGTAGAGAACTCCAGATGGAGTAATGGACCACTTCAGAAGCTCCCAACAAGAAAATTAATTAACTGCAGTTGATTTCCTTAATTTAAGGAAATTACTGCAGTTGGTTTCCAGAAATTAAGGAAAGACTGCAGTTGGTTCCATAATTGTAGGTAGCAGTTGGTTTCCAGATTAATGGAGCTTAACATTCTCCCACTTGGTCCATACTTCCAAACTTAATGTCTCAACTTAAAACCCATTGATAATCTGTATTAAGTAATAGATACATGAATCATTGCGATAAGTCCTCTAATGACGAGCATTATCTTCCATGTATTACTATGTATTTATTCTTATTATAATTTATGTGGCAACAATTTCTTAATGAATAAACCTTATGTTTATTCTTGGTCCTTCTTAAATGAATTTTCTCAATCAACTTAAGGTGCACATAAATATGAGAAAAACCATCACAATAATTAAGAATTTCATAACATTGTCCATACAATGAGAAACTACATAATAGAACCAAGTCCCATATTCATTACATGATCCTTGAATTTAA
Organism: Pinus taeda; assembly: GCA_000404065.3. Lineage (NCBI taxonomy): Eukaryota > Viridiplantae > Streptophyta > Pinopsida > Pinales > Pinaceae > Pinus > Pinus taeda. The sequence goes on along the minus strand of APFE031271116.1, from coordinate 52,386 downwards.
ATGGTGGCATGCCCTTAGTCAAAGGATTAGCGATCATCAATTCAGTGCTAATGTGCTCAATGACCACTTTCTTTTCTTTAACACGTTCCCTTATAGCTAAATACTTAATGTCAATGTGTTTATTTCGACTCCCACTTTTGTTGTGTTTAGCCATAAAAACAACAGTTGAATTATCACAATATATTCTTAATGGCTTAGAGATAGAATCCAAAAATCTAAGCCCAAAAATGAAACTCTTAAGCCATACACCATGTACAGTAGCCTCAAAACAGGAGACGAACTCGGCTTCCATGTTGTAGTCAGATTCTTGTAGATACACAACATAATCACTAGGAATTGCTGATCTCTATGGTCTAGTAGATCTTCTTAATGTTGTACCATCATCTTCATGAGAAGTATGTGGTTCAACTTGTTGTTCAAAAGTTCTTGGCAACTCTTGAACTCCTTGATCTATTGGAATATCGTCAGCAGCTTGTGGAACTTCAACGATTGGTTGTTCAACACCAGTTTGTACTTGAGGGGTGCTATGAACAATAATCAAACTATCACTTGAAGTGGAAGGTTGAGATTCTGAATGATCCTTCTCAGAAACTATGTTTCTGGTTTGATCGCTCCCCCTGATCAAGTCATTTTCAAAAAACTTCACATTTCTTGATTCCACAATCCTAGTGCTGTGAGATGGACAATAAAATCTGTAACCTTTAGACCTTTCAGCATATCCAATGAAATACCCACTAATGGTCCTTGGTTCCAGCTTCTTCTCTTGTGGATTATAAATTCTCACCTCAGACGGGCATCCCCAAACACACATATGTTGCAAACTCGGTTTCCAACCTTTCCATAATTCAAATGGCGTTTTAGGAACCGCCTTGGTTGGAACTTAGTTTAATATATACACTGCCGTCTTAAGTGCTTCAGTCCACAGGGATTTAGGAAGATTGGAGCTGCTAAGCATACTCCACACCATGTCCAATAATGTTCGATTTCTTCTTTCTGCTACACCATTCTAGTCAGGTGAACCAGGCATGGTGTATTGGGCAACAATCCCATGCTTTTGAAGAAATTTAGCAAATTTGAGGCTTAATAAAATTTCATGTTTTACCAATGTAAATCATGCTTCAAAATTGAATCTAATGACATAAAAATTGCCTGTGGGCTAAATTTTTAGTTCAAGCAGATCCAATTATTCATTGTTTTGAACTTTATGATAAAACTATTAATTCATAACTCCTGTGGGTAGCTTCTGAAATTTTATCCTAATTAATTATATAAATATGATAAAAATTCATGTGGGATAAAATTTATTATATTTAGTCTAATTAATTACAATTTAATGTCTAAATAATCTTTATGTGATCTAAAATATATAATTTTATTTAATTAAAGAAGCTGTGGCTATTCTCTAATTAATTAAAATTATATGGATCACTAGACATTATTCTTTACATAAATTGCATAAACAAAAATTTAACCAGTAAAAATAATGTTTACTGAAAGGAGTAAGTCAAAATGACATTTTAAATAAACTCCATATAACTGTCAGCATTACGGTAAACAACAGTAATAATTCTTCACAAAATCAAAATTAAAGTTAAAACAGTCAGCATTACCGTAAATCACTGCAAATTGATTGTTCAATTTATAAACAAAACCCGGAGATTGACTGAAGCAGCATTGATCTACTTTGCACTTGCATAGCAAATGCAGTTCGAAGGTTAGCTGGCTTGACTTCAGGCTCCGTCCTTAAGTTTATAGAACAAACAAAAATAGACTAGAAAACAAGCTATTTTGCTCACAAGATAAATTAAATTTAAATTTAAATTAAATTAAATTAAAGCACTACTTTACGCAAATTAAATATGAGCACAAAAATGTAAGCTGATATAACGATTCTTCTAATTAACAATTAAATTTCAACATTGTTAAATCTGAACTTCATGGGAATAAACATAGAATTAAAAAAAAAAAAAACTGAATGCCCGAATGAGAAATAAACCATTTATGTGCCAAGAATATCTTCTTAAAATAGTGTTGGTGCAATGCTTGGGGATAAACCATATTATATGTCACACACCCAAATGTCAAAATAGGCATAAATTATATTTTTAATAAACTACTCATATATAGAGAACTTGTAAAATTCTATGAATTTACCAATTCATTTATAGGTTACAATTCATTATTGTAATATCTCATTTTTATAACATAATTCTTTAACAACATGTTATAAATCACGTGACTAATGTTTAAAGGTTATACATTTAACAAGTTTCTACCAAGCGCACATGCCACTGGTCATTCGCAAGACACGATTTACCATACAAACACGATTTAACTCACACCTTTATGACTATCCGATTTATGAATTATCAAATAAATCCTTACCCCTCGCCCTCTCACACGACATTAATTCACTAGCTGTTTCTCGGCCTAGGTGGAGGTGTCACCTTGCTCGATGGCCATTCACAGTACACATATTGTTCAAACTTCAACCCCAACACGAAAGACAGATGTAAGGAATGAAGCAATCTAAAATTATCGTTATTCTTTGGAGCAAAACAACTATTCAGGACATTGGGAATACTTTTAATTAAATAAAATACCAATGTAATAAAATTAATTTGTCATCCTACAGGAAACAAAATCTCTGTGCAGGTCGGCAGCGGATCGATAAGAGGTTTCAGAGGACAATGGGACAAAAGCCCTAGCTGCTATGGTTCTGGTTCATAAATTCAAATTCATTGATGCTAATTTACTTTCTGAGTTCATAAATTCTGAATCAAATCAAATCCAAACGCGAACTTATGAATGTTAATTTCGCTTATGTGAACAATCAAAACAAACCCCAATGAAAACTTACTCATGTTACTTCAGTTTATAAGCATCACTGACCTGCATATACACCGGAATCTCTCCCAAAATATAGAAGAACATTTAACTTATTCAGGTTCAAATATATAGAGATCTTCTACATAGTAGCTATAAGACCGACCGTTAATTTGCAAAGGTAATTAAAAACCACCTAATTAAAAATGCTATGTCAGCGTCGCTTGAAGGGTATATTTCATTTATTCCACCATCCAATCCAATAGCCGGCTAAACTAATGATGGGTGAGAAAACAAATTTTTTGAATTAGGGAAAGAAGAAATTGGCAAAAGGCGTCCCAAGGCAGAGATAAACTCACCTTTGATACCAATGTGAACTTATAACAACGATTCTATATGCGGAATAACTTAAAGAATTGTTAAAACTGGAATGAAGGTTTAATGCCCAGAAAATTAAATTACCTCCACCCATTGATAACGCTCTTGCTGCAAACCACAGTCCACTTGTTTTCTTTACTGAAACAGCACTCCAGCTTCAATCCAAGCAAAAGAAAAGAATACAGAAAGTCTGAAGGCACTTCCAAGCTCTACTCTCTCAGCTAGATGGTGTAAAAACTCAAGGGAACTGAGATGCTAGCTTGGGTACTAAACAAATGAATTTATAGCCAAGCTTCCATCAAGCTTCTAATGGCTATGTGTCAGGTGTTCCACAGATCAAGGTAGAGAACTCCAGATGGAGTAATGGACCACTTCAAAAGCTCCCAACAAGAAAATTAAATTAACTGCTGTTGATTTCCTTAATTTAAGGAAATTACTGCAGTTGGTTTTCAGAAATTAAGGAAAGGCTGCAGTTTACTGCCATAACTGTAGGCAGCAGTTGCTAAAAACATAATGGAGCTTAACATAATAATTAATAATTAAAGATTGCAACGATTCCTCCAACATATCATCGATGTTGTTAGTCGTATGCTGCCAAAGACGACAATATTTCTCCCGGATCCCTAATGTTGTCATGCATTTAATTTTATTTTCAATGTTCACTTCCACCAAACATTTATTCTCCAGATTTTGAAAACCCGTGAAACCCCAATGCTTATTGCCATATCCCTATCTTCGCCGATGAAAAAACATGCAATATCCAAGAATATTGGTTGGTCCTCTTTACTTAGTGAATCACAACTGATTTGAAGTTTCTGGTGTATCTTCGCAGGGAGTGTCTGCTGAAGTCGATCCAAGTACTCTTCCCAGTAACGCATATCATTTTCTCCACATACAAGTCCCCCACCAACCTCCCCGCCCCCCGGAACACCTTTAGCGATAAAGATATCCCATCACAAGCGTTTATATACCGACCTAACAAATCTGCAAATTCTAGTGGTGGATCTGGCTGACAAAAGGCATAGGAGCAGTAGCTTTTGGGAATATTGTCTATTGAGTCCTTCTAATTTATAAATCCACTACTCTTGGACTCCTGCGCTTCTGAGGACATGCTTGTCACGAGAGTTTACCAACATCAAGCTATTGGAGTCGAGGATATTCTCCATCGGAAAAAATGCTTCCAATTGACTAAGATGATCCACATCATCTAAATTTATAAGAGCGTGGCAAGATGGTAGATATCGTTTAAACATCACTAAACCTTCATAACGCTCTCAATTTTAGTGTCCATATGTCTCAAGTCCTTAATAATCTGACTCTGCAAATGATTTAAGGATATTCTAACTGCAGTTTCTTTCACATCATATAAAAAGGAGGATCCACTGTAATATATATGTGCGCTTATGGGAAAATCCTTCAGTGGAGACGAGTTGCATAACACTCTCAATTTTAGTGTCCATATGTCTCAAGTCCTTAATAATCTGACTCTGCAAATGATTTAAGCATATTCTAACTGCAGTTTCTCTCGCATCATATAAAAGGGAGGATTCACTGTAATATATGTGTGCTTATTGGAAAATACAATGGCATGTTAGGATACATATATGTTAAAATAAGTTAATTATTTAGGAGTTGGTTAAAGTTAGAGAGTCAGTTAATTAAGTGTTGAGTCAAGTTGGTGTTGAGTTGAGTCGAATTGATAGTGTGGTTGCATGTGAAGATATTTTAAGCCAGTCCCTTGTTGGAAAAAGTTAAATACAATTCATCATGTTCATTGTAATTATCAAGTTTTTGTGTTATCAATAGAAGAACCGCAGCTAGTGTGTTTTGGGTGAATTTTATGCAGGTTCATTGTAATTATCAAGTTTTGTGTTATCAATAGAAGAACCGCAACAAGTGTGTTTTGGGTGAATTTTATGCTTTAGTTTCTTTGCTTTTCCAACAAAATCATTAGCTGGCAGAATGGTACTTTCACAGTCGGTTCTTCACAGATTTCTGTTTATTGGGCTCATCTGTTTTACATTCCATCTACTACCATTAAAAAATTAAATAGTTTAATGGCAACCTTTATCTAGGGAGGATGCAAGGAAAAGAGAAAATACCACTTTACAAAACTTGAAAAAATCTCCCTCCCTAAAAAAATGGGGGGTTGGAGCTTAATGAATCTACGTCTCTTTGGTTTGGCACTATTGTGCAAATCTTTATGGAGAGCGATTTTTGGAAAAATTTTATGGAGTAAAGCTATCAGAATGAATTATCTTGGGAATAAAGACGTCTACTATTGGTATAGAAACAAATTTGTGTGGCCCTCACAAGGATCGGCGATTTGGAGAAGTTTTCAAAAGGTCCTCCCTTTCTTCTACAGGAATATAATATGCAAATTACATACAGGAAACAACATACTTATCGGATTTGATGATATCATGGGGGTAGAGATGGACTCCCCAATCACTCCACAATCTACTGAGTTATAAATAATTAATTCCTACTTGTCTATGGTTGTAATTCTCCATTTGAAGAGTTTGTTCCTACATAATAGTAATTAGCTAGAATTTAGTTTCTCCTAGTTTATTGTGTGGTTGAGAGAATCTCTCAACCACACTACTGTACGTCTAAGATAGGATTCCTATCTTGAGACTATTGATTGTATCAATATGTGTAATTTCCTCATTCACAATATAATATAGAGAATATATTACTGTGTGATATTTTATCTTGGTATCAGAGCTTCAGAGCTCATAAGGGCCTCTGGCCCTTTCTGGGCATAGAGAAATAAATTACTGAGTGTGTATAGCTTTATTAATTTTTTTTTGTTTGTCCATCAGAAAGAAGTTCTAGTTCGTGGATCTGTTTCTCGTGAGGAGTTTTGTAACACCGGAGGTTGGAAATTACAACAATGTCATGGAGAGCTGCAGACACGTCCTGGTGGTCGTGGAGAGCTACCGAGAAGTTGAGTTGCGGTGCAACATTGGTCTGTTGGTTTCATGTCTGATTTGAGCACTGGATCCCGTAGTTGGTCATTGTTTAGGAACGCGCACAACAACTCATTCAGTGGCAGCTTGAACCCCTATGAGTGCTGGTGCAACAAGGCCGAAGTGGTGCCTTGAATAGTTTCCATGAGTGTGTTGAGTTGTGCAACTTTCCCCTTTAGATAGACTGAGTAAAGCGTAACTGGTGTTGCAATCGAAAGTTTTGTTCGCTCGTTGCATTTGGGGATATGCTACCTTTGGAAAAGAGGTGTGAATCAGATTGGATTACACCTGCAAGTTTGTCCTAGCGTTTTTGAAGCGAGCCTATGGAGAGCCCACCGTAAGGCACAAACCGAGTTTGCTGGGTGTTTACATATGTTGGTTTTCTAGAGTATTTAAAGAGATTGATCGGGATCCTTGTTCGATTGGATCGACCGAAGAAGGAGAGTCAAATGCTGCCAGACTCTTTTGGTGAGTGCCGACAGGGAGACTCTTGTGAGTGCAAAGCGGAAGCGTGGAGGTTTCGTCTCTTTCACAACGATCTGTTCAGCAGAAAAATACCCCCTTCTGCCACAAACAAGTTGCCGAACGAGCAGACTACCCGGCCCTCTCGGTCATTCAGGCTGCGGAACCAGAGCCTGAACAATGTGAGGCTAAGGAGAATCTTCGATGCCTTCGACAGTAATAGTGACAGGCAGATCTCTTTCGACGAGCTTGGCCATGCCCTGGAGAACTTGGGGTTACCTATCCCGTTGCCCGATCTGGAACTGACGATTCGCGGCTTCTTACGGGAGGGGGCCGACAGACTGGATTTCGATGGGTTCGCTGCCCTACACCGTTCGGTAGGAGATCAGCTCTGTGGCTACGACGCCCCAGCGACGGGGAAAGGAATGAATCTGATCCGTGCGAAGAGCATAGAAAAGGGATGGGATCTGAAGCTGGGAGAGCTCGCCCAGATCTGGAAGGGTGGTTGCATCATTCGTGCAATTTTCCTCGATCAGATCAAGAAGGCCTATGACAGGAATCCAGATCTGTTTAGTTTGTTGGTTGATCCTGAATTTGCAAAGGAAATGATTGAGAGACAGTCAGCATGGTGGTGCTCTGTGGAGATCTACATGCAGATCTGTGGAGATCTAAGTGCTTGGTGGAGATCTGCATGCTTGAGGTAACCTAGTGATTGATCTACATGCTTGTTGGATTGGTTTGTGGCTGTTGTGGAAACTTCTGTTGCTGCATACCTGCAGATTGAAGTATGCTTCGGTGAAGATCGCATCTGTGTGGCAAGCTTTCAATCCGTTCCCCTTTGGGTCCAGTCTCGACCTGGGCCACTTTCTTGGATTTGGGTCGAGGCCGAGCCGACTAGTAATTTACCGTTGCTTCATTGAGTATTGAGTCGAAGAAGTATACGCAGCAAACTGAGATCAGCGACCTTCATTGGCCGGATCCCTGTGCGCGTTGTATGCTTTGGTTTTGCTGTAGGAATTGGCGGTGAAGGACTCATTCTCTGGTTTTAATTGAGTTAGCAGGACCAATATTTTCACATGTTCCCCGTCGGTCAACGGAGAACTCAGCCCCGAGCCTCAAGATCCCCGGGCCTCATAGGAATGGATCATGTAGATTCAGGGCAAAGACATCATTACATTGCTAAAGTTCTTTTGGTTGCCTGTCTTACCATTCTTTGTATTATTGCTCTAAGACAGTCATCTAGTTTTAATGGTTCAGATGTGTTCTCTAGGCATGAATTGGGGGTCACTCATGTGCTAGTAATAGGTGGTGCTGGTTATATTGGTTCACATGTTGTTTTTCGACTTCTAAAGGATTCCTACCGAGTAACCATTGTGGATAATCTTTCACGGGGAAATCTAGGGGCTGTAAAAGTTTCTTAAAGAGCAACTTCTAGAACAAGGAAGGCATAAAAAAATCTGCATCTCTATTTGTGGTTATGACAGGAAGCACGAATCTGGTGCTTTCTATCGGGGTTTCAATTACTTCTGGTGCAGCAAGGGTTTTGAACTTTTTTCTCTCAGTCTATGGTTTTCTTTTGGCTGTTGTACTATCTTATTACATAGGAATCTGGTGGAGTGATGGATCATGTGTTGGATATGTTGCCCTTTTCGAATGCAATGTGGAGCCGAGGCGCAAAAGTTCTCGACCATGCCATGAGTAGTGTGCTGTTGGCCACTGCCTAAATTGTTATCTTTCAGGCGGTTGTGCGTGGAGAAGAAAGCAGCGTGGGTAAATTTTTTTTTTGGTGAGTTGTTGGTGTGTGCGGATCTCCTCAACGTTCTTGATGCCTTGCTACTATGCCAGTCTATTGCGTGGTTTGTTTGCAATTCACTAGTATGTTTGGTGCAGATCAAAAGTGTTGCCATGATGTCATGTTGTATATTGTTTTAAGAATGGTCATGTGAGTAATGTAAATCTGGTTGAAAGAATTAATTTATTTATTGTGACATTTAGTTTGGCAAACTATTGTCACGAGTATAAATCTATGTTGGAATTTTCCATTCCAACAATAGACAAATTTATTTGCAGGAATGTTCTACTACCAGATACGATGATGACATGACAATGAAAATGGCATCAAAGAATAGTGGTTGGAGATGCATGATGATCGCGTTTGTGTGATCAGGGGAGTAGATTGTGATGGAAAGTTGCGAGCATGAGGCAGCATGCTTGAGAGCAGTGACTAGCCTTGATACTGTAGGGGAAGTGGCATTGTTTTTCCAAGGGAGTAGATACTGAAACGCAACGGAGGAATGGACCATGGAGTCCTGGATTATTATTTTGAAGGGAAAATTGTGTTCTCTTCGTATGGTTGTGTGCCTATGTCTAGATCATCAGTGTTTGAGTGCACTGCATTGAGTCCAGGTGAAAGGTCGTCAATCTGTTTCTTTATCAGTAGACCCCTCACAGGTATCGTTGGTGAGAAATAGTTGCTGTTATGTTTGGGAAATAATCATCTTTGGACGGAGATAGAGAAATTAAATTTGAAGAGTTTATATTGTATTTTCTTGGAAGCATGTTTAAATATTATTGAGCCTTATTAAGCCTAGCTAAATCAATGTAGGCAAAGTTATTTTGTTAGAATTTGCAACTCTAACGAATGACAGGTTAAGCATGGAGTTCCAAGAAGTTATTTGAACAGACAAGGATGCCCAAGATGTGAACAATGAACAGATGAGGCAAAGCAGCAATGACAACATTTATGGTGGACAACAAAATAGATATTTGTTTGAGTTAGTGTGGTTTGTGGAATAGACTCCCTAGCATGTTATAAGCAAGTCCAGTTGTTGTAATGGTCATTGTATGTACCCAGAAACTCCAAAATGTGGAATGAAATGTAAGTTTTAAAGGCATCTAAAAGTTCGTGGTGATCTTAAAACCACTTTGTAATGGTTTATGGTCAGCCTAAAACAATCTTTTGTCACTGTAATGTGATGGTTGGTGGTGAGCCAGAAACCATCTATAGAGTCTTAGTGGCTACAGGATTTGCCCGGAGGTGGCACATTTAAGTTCTGAATTTGCCCAGTGGTGGCAGATCATACTTGCCCGGAGGTGGCACATTTAAGTTTCGGATTTGCCCGGTGGTGGCAGATCGGACTTGCCCGGTGGTGGCATATTGCCTGAGTGGCTAACGTGTACACGGGAGCTTTGTGCTCGTAGGAGCAGGTGGACTGCAGTAACACCTGGCTCACTGTCTCATATATTAGTGTGTCTGAGCACAAGAGGGCCGGCGCACTTTTCTATATGACAATTGCGTCGAAAGGCGCAATCAGCACAACTGTTTGTGATTGTTATTTGGACATCAATATTTGGCTTAGCAAAGCACTGATCTCTCTTTGTTTTTGGAAGTTTTACACATGCAATTCGCCCGATGGTGGTGGATTTGCAGGTACATATATGCAGTGATAACGATCGAAAAAATCATGTATGTGAATCACTATCATGACAAATAGTCATTAAGGGGGGGAGTTAGAAATAATTAATTCCTACTTGTCTATGGTTGTAATTCTCCATTTGAGGAGTTTGTTCCTACATAATAGGAATTAGCTAGAATTTAGTTTCTCCTAGTTTAGTGTGTGGTTGAGAGAATCTCTCAACCACACTACTGTACGTCTAAGACAGGATTCCTATCTTGAGACTATTGACTGTATAAATATGTGTAATTTCCTCATTCACAATATAATATAGAGAATATATTGATGTGTGATATTTTATCTTACTGGGCTCAAGTAATAAAAGAATGGAAGGAAGCTATTCCTCAATGGAAATCGAATAAAGAGCTAGGACTGGAGGGAACAATGGCTGCCCAATGGAACAAGATTATATGGACTATGAAAAATGTTGGGATTACCAAAACAAAAGACAGAGATAGCATTGTTTGGCAAGTAAAAAAAGGTCGATCCATGGTGTTAGTGAAATATATATATATCTCCATAATTGAACAGCGAAGAGAAACCGCCCATAAACTTTTTCCACACTCTTTATGGAAGGTTAGCTGTCCTTTAAGAATAATATTGTTTTCATGGTTAGTTTATCATAACAAAAATCTCACATGGGTAAATTTACAAAAAAGAAACTAGCATGGACCAGCCATATGCATTATCTACCTATCCGAGACAGAAGATAACATGCACATATTTCTAAAATGTCCACTATCTCAGAGTTTATGGAAAAGGGTGGCCCCTTATTTTGGTTTTCCTGATATTTCACATCCCTCCATAACAGATGCATATGAATGGTGGGGTTCACAGAAAATAATTTGGCGTCCCATACCACTAATTGTCATCTGGTTCATATGGAAGTGGAGAAACAAAAGGATTTTTCAAAACAGCAAGGAGGAATTTGGGCATATATTTGATAAGGTTATCCCCTTCTATTTTTCGATACTCCCAAACATTCCTCAACAGATAAAGCACCAAAATACTGCCTCGGATTCACAACAGCTTTTCTTCCCACGAGCACACTTTGATGGAGTAGCAAAAGAAGGCAAATGCACTTGTGGTGTTTATATTGGTATACCAAATGAGCTCCAATACTTCATGTTTTGGAATGGTGGCAATGGAACCAATAACAAAGCTGAGGCAATGGCTCTACATGGTCTGCTTCTTTTCTGCATATTCATGGACATCGACCCTATCAATATCTATGGTGACTCAAAAATAATCATAGAACATGTGAAGGGAAAACAAACTATAAAAAATGACAACCTTTCTGGATGGCTAGGTAGGATTAATTATCTATGGAAGCCTGCACTATTCCCTATCACACATATAAAGCGGGCGCAAAATGAGCAGGCGGATGAACTATCAAAGAAGGGTATGCAGTCTCCATATGGTAAGTGGCATCTGAGTATCTCAGCAGAATCCTCTACATACGACATTCAGCCCTTTTCAATGTCGGGTATCTAAAGTCGTCAAAAATCTGGTATGCTTCAAGCTCCTATTTTCTGAATAAAAAATCATTTGACCAGAGATTATCATAGTTTTTGAATTTGTTTTGAATATTTCATATCAAAATATGATCTCTATACAACCCACATACTTGACTATCATTAAAAAAAAAAATGTAAATACTGATAATACTTACTCTTTAGTACTATGTTTAAGTTATAATCTCGCTATTAAACTTTAAAAAGAAAATGCAAATTTCACACTTAATTAATGCAAAAAAAAACCAACCGATTTCGTTTAACTACGATTCTGTGAGAAATGGGATTAATTGCGCAGTTTCTTATTTGTCCCGGGTGCACACACCTCTTGTAATATTAAATACGCGAAAAGGTAAAATCGGGTGGGTTTATTTCACGAGTTTCAAACTTGAACGACTTTCAAGCTTCATCAAAGTCACGTGGGTGGTGACATTAAAGCGGTTAAACATTAAAAAAAATTGTCAATGCATGTCACGTGGAGGCTTAGTTGGTAGAAGCTTTGTTTTTTAAGTTTTTTTTTATAAAAACTAAAAAAATAGGACTTATTAAAATGGAGTTGGGATTATTAAAAAAAGGATTTAAAAAGTTTTTTTTAAGGAAGGTTTTTCTTATATAATAGAAAATATAGTTAAGGGTTTAATAAAAAGGAGTTTTGCGAAATTTATAAAAAAGTTTTTAAAACAAATTTTTGAAGAAATATGTTTTTTTCAAATTTCCAACTCAAGTTTTTGTCGTTTACATGGAAAAATTATGATGTATTAGCTATTATGATGGTGACCATTTTGCAAGCTTATGATGTTTGGGCTTATGTCCAGCTTGGGTTTTCAGAACCTAAGAATAAAGCAGAAGAACAAGTTCTCACTAATGCAGAGAGGGAACAATGGAAGAGAGACAAGAAGAAGAATGCACAAGCATTGCAGCTTATCCAGCAGGGAGTGGACCGAGCAGTGTTCCAGAAGATTATGATCACGTCTTCAGCAAAGGAAGCATGTGATACTTTGACAACAAGCTATAAAGGTATGGCCAAAGTCAATATTGTTAAGTTGCATAATACTAGGTGGGATTTTGAAGTGCAGGAAAAAGAATTTTGAGATACATAGCAGGAACTAAACATTGTGGCATAATGTATGCAAACATTGAAAATAAAGATTTGATTGGATACACCAATAGTGATTTTACAGGAAGTTTGGATGATAGGAAGAGAACTTCTGGTTTTGCGTTCCATCTTGGTTCAGGTGTGATTTCATGGGCATCTAAGAAGAGCCCATTGTGACTCTTTTGTGAGCAAAAGAAGAATATGTAGTAGCAACATCAACAACATGTCAAGCAGTCTGGTTAAGAAGAGTATTTGATGGACTCAAATATAAACAACAAGGATCAACAACAATATATTGTGACAACACCTCAGTGATTGCACTATCCAAGAGTATTTGATGGACTCAAACATAAACAACAAGGATCAACAACAATATATTGTGACAACACCTCAGTGATTGCACTATCCAAGTATACTGTGTTTCATCAAAAGAGAAAGCATATTGATACTAGATATCAGTTTATTAGAAAACTTGTGAGCAATGGAGAAGTTCACTTGAAGCTTTGTAAATCTAGTGATCAATTGGTTGATATATTTACTAAGTCATTAGCAAAATATGTGTTTGAGTTTCATAGAAGAAACTTAGGTGTTGTAAGCCTAGCTAAGACATAAACTAACATACATGTTTGAGTTGTCATGAGTCATGTCTTAGTTTAGCCGTCGTAATTAAGGGGAGTGTTAACATAAGCTAAGTACTCCCGCATGAGGAGTTGGCTAAAGTTAGAAATTCAATTAAAGGAACGTTGATTCAAGTCAAGTTAATTCATAATCGAGTTGATAGTGTGTGGTTGCATGTCAAGTTGTGTGGTTTCATATCAAGATATTTGAGTTGTCATGAGTCATGTCTTAGTTTAGCGGTCGTAATTAAGGGGGAGTGTTAACATAAGCTAATTACTCCTGCATGAGGAGTTGGCTAAAGTTAGAAATTCAATTAACTGAACGTTGAGTCAAGTCAAGTTAATTCATAGTCGAGTTGATAGTGTGTGGTTGCATGTCAAGTTGTGTGGTTTCATATCAAGATATTTTAGGCAAGTCGCTATTTGGAAAAGGTTAAATACCTTTCACCAGATTCATTGTAGTTATCAAGTTTTGTGTGATCAATAGAAGAGTTGCATCTCGTATTTTTGGTGAATTTTATGTTTTAGCTTCTCTGCCTTTCCAACAATATAATGTTGTTTTGGAAATATCTTTCAAAACACCTCCTAAGATCTTATTAAAAGCTTCATTTACCATAGTGACCTTTATACCAGTAGCTTGGGCATGTAAAGTGAGGTATAAATTTACTAATATCTTTGTGTTCAATTATTTTTTTAATAATCATTATCAAAAGAAATAGCGAATGCATGAATCAATAACTAGAGTTTCTGATTAAAAAAATATTTTAAAAATTGTGAATGAAATAATTAAAATTGAAAAACATAAATTTTACTCTACTAAAAAATAAAAACATCTACAAAATAAACTTTAACTATTTATTAATGAGCTTACTCAGAAACATTATTCATAAGGTAAGTTAATTTATTTTTGAATAAGATAAATATAAAATGATAAAAAAATCCACAAAATTCGAACCCGTAAAACCCAAACCAAAAATACATGAACCCAAACTCTGAGACCCCAAACCCGAAACATGAAAGACGAATCTCTATCCCAAAAAACCCAAAACCCCAACAGGGGGAGAGTTATGAAGGGAGATATCCACCCATCCAGCTCGAAACCGCTTATATAAGCAACATGAGAAAGAGCATTTCTCCAATTTTGAATGGTTTTGACGTCGTAGCATCGTTTCTCCTCACCAGTTTCAGGGTCATATGTTTTCTTCTGTTCAAGACCGAATAGTGCTTCAGCATACAATCCACGTTTACCATTTTCTGTCCACCGAAACTTGGAATGAAGTTTGTAGACCCTTCGACTTGACCATTAGGTGAAGCTCATCCAAGCACCATTTGGATTGTGCATAATTGGGAGAAAAAACGGCAACATGGACAGAAGCTACTTCAATAACAGCGGTGGGTTCTATTTGACTAGTGATGTTGCATTACTCAACTAGTTCTGGCTTGTTGAGGAAGACACACAATCTATGGTCCAACATGCGATGGTAGAGATTGGTGGCTAAAATGTTCTTGACATCAACCCCCGGTGATTAATTAACGCGTCTTAAAAGGGTAAGCAATCGAGGAAAAACAGGAGGCCGAGGAGGATGCAGGCAAACCCATGGGATTTGAAAGTCCAGATGGATAGAAAATGGAAACCAAAGGCAGGAAAATCTAAAGATTGTTGAAGTCGAGGCACCGAGGCAGGTAGACGCGTAGTGCAGATCAGCTCCTCCCTTCGGCTTGGCGTTGGGAAGTCGAGGCACCGAGGCAGGTAGATGCGTAGTGCAGATTAGCTCCTCCCTTCGTCTTGGCGTTGGGATTTGGTGCTTGGCTTGAACAAGACTTGGCATGTTGTGTAGATTCGATGATTGGTTCATGATCTTAGTTGGAGATTGGTCCAAAGAGGGCAAAAACATTTGGCCGCATAGATTTTTTTTGGTCTTATAGATTAAAAATTATAGATTAAAAATTCTATACATCGTGTACATTAAAATATCATTTCATTTCATCTTATATAAATAAGAAGATGAAGCCCAAGCTGCAAGTGTGTAGATCCCGCATTTAGCTCCGTTATTTCTCCCACCACATCAAAATTCATGATCTTGGTCAACAAGAGAAATGAGTGTCACGATATCGTTGAGCACTAAGCCTAAGCATCACCAAGATGTAGAGCATTAAATGCTCCACTAGTTGTGCCTTACGCCCTTTTACTTTGACATAACTTTCCCAATTTAGTATCTATGTATTGGTCACGTCTATCCCATTAACTGCTATTTTACTTCTCAATTTAAGATTCTTTGTGTGTTGGTCACGTTTTTCCCACTAACCACTATTTTAACCTTCTCTATTTAATAATCTTCTATTTTTACTTTCCCAATCTAATATTTATGCTGATAGGTGTTTCTTTTGTTGGCTTTGGGTGGGCAAACATTGTTCACCTAGCCAATCAGAATGCTTGGATTGCGTCTTTCTGGCCAATACAATCGTGACATGTGTTTGCCCTTCCATCTTGCCATCTGTCAAACTACATTTATGCGTAAGGCCCATCTACACCATCCAACCATACTCCTCTCCCTTCCGCATTTACTTTTGCTGCAGACTAGCAAGGCAAGATTTCTATATACTAGCCCAACCAAAGTGAATAAGTTCGAAGGGAGACCTGCAACTTGGGACCAAACTAAAATTTTGGATTGAGTACTCCATTGCTATCTAATATCGCAATCGTCCACGCAGATAACAGAGCTTTGAGTTCAAACCCCAGACACTATTATCTTCACTATTGCGTGAAAAAACATAGGGGCTTCTCATGGATCCCTTGTGGCAAGACGAGGCTTGAGGGGGGAAGGGGGTTGATGCTTTTATACACAAAATGCAGGCAACCACCTATGTCGTGTGTTGTAGAAGAAGGTGGTGACTCAATGGTGCCATGGGAGGGTGTTGTAATCTACAGATACTATGATTTGGTAAAGTTGTTGCAAGTGATTGAGAATGGGTTTGACTAGAAATCCGGAGTTGTTCAACCTGATGTCTCTCTTTCTCATTATTATTTTTGTGTTCAGCCAAAAAATATGATTTCTTTACTAAAATAGATGCATCTGCACTTTGTCACGACCTCCCCTTCTCGTGACGACATGTGATTTTGAGAATAGTTTACTTTTCCACCAAGATAATTCAATTAATTTCTTCACAAACACGGGAATTTAAGGATTATTAGAAATGCAGAATTGAGGGTAAGGGGGCTGAATTTTAATAATGGTTTGGCAATTGACATTCTACCTCGTCCTCCTCCATTGTGCTTTTTATGTTGTCCAAGGGAATCCGTCAGGTGAGCCCATGAGATGCTCAGATAAAACAGGCTTAATGAATTGCATAGTCTTTAATGCCTACGGGATGTTCCTAAATCGAATCCGCTACAGGGCTGCTTCTTCTCTATTTCCTTCCAATGAACAACAAGTGATGCATGTCATTGCCATGGTGAGTCGAAGGAAGCAGAAGATGAAAGTGGTTACCAGATGGTTTTTGTTAGGTCCCTATAATACTAGTGTATTCCCTTATTAATATTGTCATTGTACCCCTTATTTTTATTGATGCGACCATGTTGTCCCCATATTGTTATTATTGTCCCCCACAGAAGCCCACTATTGTTATTTTTGTGCCCTTACATTATTATTGGTATGTCGACTCTGATTATATTGTGACGCCTTCGACTCCTATATATAGAAAGGAGGTCTTGTCATTTGTATCATCCAAGAATTTTTCATTTGTGTAATGTAAAGGAGGTAACCCCCTCGAAGAGGCTATGTTTTAAGTCATTGATCTATCTCTTTCTTCTATTTTTTGAGCTGGTTGCATAACAATTGGTATCAGAGCTTTGGATTCTAGGGTTTCGCTACGTTAAACAGGTCATTGTGGAATTTTCGCTATAACGTTTTTTTACGAAGCTTCAAAATCTGAAATTAAAACCCATTTGAGACGAAAT
The DNA here is from genome assembly GCA_000404065.3 of Pinus taeda. NCBI lineage: Eukaryota > Viridiplantae > Streptophyta > Pinopsida > Pinales > Pinaceae > Pinus > Pinus taeda. Next base: position 35,108 of record APFE031271116.1, on the reverse strand, counting down.
CATGATGAACCGTGTGAGTGAATTTCATATGTTTTCTGATTATATCTTCGGAGATATGAGTTGAGGAAGTTAGGGTTTTTTTAGGCTCCTGAATTGGATCTCAAATAGGTCACCTTGGGAAAATCATCATAACTTTCTCTTTGAGCATCTTATTCAAATTTCGTAAAATGTGAAATAAAGCATACAAACTTTAGTTTGTTGGGTATTGGTTTCAGAACCTAAAGTCAAAATATTGGCATGTTGCACATCGTATAAGTTTGTTTTTCTGAAATTGTCTATAATTAGGGCATCGCGGGAGATTGAGCATAACTCTTTCTTCGAGAATCCAATTGCAATAGGACTTGCGGGGTTGGAAAGAAGACTCAGAGGGATATCACAGACCGAAAGTTCAAAACTTGGAGATCTAAACTTACTGAGTTATATGCATTTCAAGATCGAGCTCATACAAAGCGGAAAACAAAAACGTGTGTAGTTTTTTTTTTAATTTGCATAAGCCTTCTTTGATAAAGTAGTTTGAAGTGATTCAAAGGGAATTGGGAAGAATAATCTTTATTCATTGATGACCTGAAGAAAGAAAATGGAAACACCTAGTAAGAAACCTGAAATCTCTACTATGACACATGAAGAAGAGGAAGAAATGCAACATGATATATCAAAATTACGAGACCAAGTGCAACAAAATTCGCTCTCACAAAAAGTAACTGAAGCTAAGATGGATGGTTTAAAGAATGGAATGGAAGCTAATATGGATGGCATGGATGCTAAGATGGATGGTATAGCAACAAAACTTAAAAGCAACATGGAAGATTTGAAGATAGATTTGACAAAGTTGCTACAAAAAATGCTTACTAATGGCGAAAGGGTAGTAAAGGAAACTCATGGTGAGAGAAAAAGAAATGTTCGTCATGATTTCAAAGAATCTAACATTGGCTTGAAGACCCACCATGCTTCAAATATTGATCTGAGGAAGTTTGATGGCAAGGACCCCATAACATGGATACTACAGATGGAGCAAAATTTCAATCTCCATAAATTATGTGCAAAGCACACAAAAGGTACACATTGCAACTTTATATTTGGAACCCAATAAGTTTGTATGGTATCAATGAATTTTCTCTCATAAACAAATTGTCACTTGGGAAATTTTTATGGCAGAAATGATAGCACATTATGAGAATACAAAAAGCAACACCTTTTTTATCCAATTGATAAAACTCAAACAAAAGGGTTCAATGGTGGAGCACATTGAGGACTTCCAAAACTTGAATATAAGGGTAAAATATATTCCATAGGAGCATAGGATTGATGTGTTGATAGGGACTTTAAAGGATAACATCCAACATGAGGTTCACCTTTGGGAACCTGCTTCATTGGAGAAGGCATTTAGGTTGGCAAGAAAAATTGAAAGCAAACTTATGGCAACAAGGAATCCTACCACTCACAACTATAAATATGGAAGTGTTGTTTCCCCTAGCCTTCCACAACCTACAAGGTTGACACCACAACAACTGGAAGAAAAAAGAGAAAAAGGGCTTATAGTTGTGATAGAAATTACACTAAGGTCATAAGTATACTGAAAAGAAATTATTTTACATAGATTGTGAAGAGGAGGAAAAAAATGAACAAGAAACAACAAAAGAAGAAGCTACACACAAGGAAGAAACCCTAGAGAAAGAAGAAATGAATCCGACCATATCTTGTAATACATTGGTTAGAATTACCACTCCTCAAACTATTAAGATAGAAGGACATATCAAGAAGAAAAAGGTAATAGTGTTGATTGATTCGGGTAGTACCCATAATTTTATTCATTGTAAGATAGTCAAGGAATTGAATTGCTTCCTATATCCAGCACCAGAGTGTCAAGTGATGGGTGCAAATGGAGGAACCATAAATTTCTCTGGAAATTGCCATAATATCAAACTATCCATGGGAGAATATGTGTTGAATAGTCCAATTCTTTCCATTCCAATGGGTGGTGCTAATGTTGTACTAGGAGTCCAATGGCTACAATCTTTAGGTATGATAACTTTTAATTTTCAAGAAATTTTCTTGAAATTTATTTCGAAAGGAAAGGAAGTTGAATTAAGGGGTATCACAGGGAAACCAGGAAAGATAATCAACTCTAAGGACATGACAAAGCTTATAAATAAAGAACAACGGAGTGTAATTGCACAATTATGTTCACTAGAGGTTCCCACATTGGAATCATCTATTTCTCCAGATCTCCAAAATGTCTTGAGACTCCCAAAGGCCTCCCACCTATTCAAGATCATGGTCATGCTATTTATTTGATTCTAGGAAGTGTTCCTCCAAACAACAGGCCTTACAGATATCCCTATGCCCAAAAGAGTGAAATTGAACGTACGATTACAGAAATGCTAGAGGTTGGTATAATTCAACCTAGTAAAAGTTCTTTCTTTGCTCTAGTAGTATTGGTGCACAAGAAGGAGGGATCATGCCACATGTGTCCAAATTATAGGGAGCTCAACAAGCTCACTATTAAAGGCAAATTCCCCATTCCTATCATTGATGAATTATTGGATGAATTGCATTGAGCAATTTACTTCACCAAGTTAGACCTTCATTCATGATATCATCAAATCAGAATGAAGATTGAATACATTCTGAAAACGACATTTAGAACTCATGAGGGTCATTTTGAATTTTTGGTCATGCCTTTTGGCCTTACCAATGCACCTTCTACATTTCAAGGTTTGATGAACTCCATTTTCAAACCTTTCCTTAGAAAATTTGTGCTAGTATTTTTTGATGATATACTAATCTACAACAAGTCTTGGAAGGATCATGTTCAACATGTTGATAGAGTGCTCAAACTATTGGAGGAGAAATAATTATATGCAAAAACCTCCAAATGTTTC
>APFE031271116.1:0-32216 GCA_000404065.3 Pinus taeda | reverse complement strand
AATTATATGCAAAAACCTCCAAATGTTTCTTTGGAGTACAAGAGGTGGAATATTTGGGTCATATTGTATCTCATGAAGGTGTTAAGGTAGACCCTTGCAAAATTAAACCCATTAACGAATGGAAAATCCCCACATCCATAAAGCATCTGTGAGGATTTCTCGGGTTAACAGGGTATTATCGCAAGTTTGTTAAGAATTAAAGGAGAATAGCGGCAGCTCTAACAACAATACTAAAGAAAAATGCATTTTCTTGGACTCCAGAAGCAACGAAGGCCTTTGAAGATATTAAAGAGGCAATGTGCCAAGCACCGGTCTTAGCTATGCCAGACTTCACAAAAACCATTATTGTGGAATGTGATGCCTCGGGAAATGGAATTGGTGTTGTTTTAATGCAAGAAAAAAGACCCATTTCTTTCGAAATTCATCCAATCAAATGAAAATATTTACATAAAGCTATTTATGAGAAGGAAATGTTGGCAATACTACATGCACTTAAGAAATGGAGACCTTACCAAATGGGAAGACACTTCAAGGTAAAAGCAGATCATGATAGTCTTAAATACTTTTTAGAACAAAGATTATCTTCAGAAGAGCAGCAAAAATGGGTCACAAAGATGTTGGGTTATGACTTTGAAATCATCTACAAAAAAGGGAAGCAAAATGTTGTTGCAGATGCACTCTCAAGAAAGGATGAGGATGTGGAAGCATTTCTTTGTGCCATTCCTATTATCCAACTAGATTGGATAAACGAAGCAATGGATGAATGGAAGAATAACAAAGAAGTGTGGCCACTCATTCAAAAGTTGCAGCAAGATCCCAGTACATCTGATACTTTTAGGTGGAAAAATTATTCGTTATGGTACAAATATCACTTATACCTCTGTAAGAATTCCCAAATCAAACAAAATATTCTTAGGGAATTGCACATCTCTCCCTTAGGAGGGAATTAAAGATTTTTAAAAACTTACCACAGGGTTAAGAAGGATTTTTTTTGGGATGGCCTTAAATATGATATTCAAAAGTTTGTGGCGGAATGTTTGTTTTTCAAACAAAATAAAGTTGAGACAATTAAGACCCCAGGTCTATTACAACCTTTATCCATTCCAAGTCAACGTTGGGAGGAGGTTTCAATGGATTTTATCACAGGTTTACCCGTGTCATCATGGTGGTAATTGATAAATTTACTTCATGCGTTGAGAAATTTACTTCACTGATCTTCAATGTTGTTTGATCTCGCAGAACACCTGCTGATCATCGTGGCTTCCTTCATAGCCTCTAGACAACCTTCTGTTGTCAGCTTCTACAACCTTCTCCAAGATGCAACCTTCTCTCGAAGCCTTTTTGTTGTTTACATGATCGTTGCAAATGTACATCAATTTTCTGAGACTGTCGCAGATGTACACCTAATATCCGAGACGTTGTCACAGATGTACGCCTAATATCTGAGATTGTCATAGATATACACCTAATATCTGAGACTGTCGCAGATGTACACTGAAAACCTACGATGGTCGAAAAATAAAAATCATGAGAAGTGTAATAGTGTTATCATCGCGCCTATCCACTCAAAACCTGCGACAATTTCGGTTTAGTCGCACCCAACAAACAGTGTACAAGTTCTTCAGCCCTAACACTCTGATACCATGATAAAAATGGCAATGTTTGTATTAAATAAAATAAAACCCACTAGTCAGCTCTACGAAAGAGAGTTTGAACCAGGAGAGCCTAGCTCTGCAGAACACTCTACATTGTTCATGCACATTACACATTAAATAGAAAACATGGTTTTAGGGAAGTTAGAACAACATCCTAAGAAATAGAAACTAATTCCTATCCTGCGGTTACGTGAACCAACTCTACCTATTCTAGGATATTCTCCATTATCTTCAACAGCTTGGGAATGCATTCAGATATGTCACAGTATAAAATATGGATTGATGAGTTTTTCGGGACCTCTCTGAGGCATCTATGCAGTATTTTCCACTTTTGTGGTACGAGGAACTTGCACATTGTTACCACTGAAGATGTTCATTTAGAAAGAATATTGACAAGGGTTGGGTCACCGCATCTCATATGGCTCTACTGTTATATGAATGTCCTTACTCTTCCTTGCCTTGCTTGATTCCCATGGAGAAATTAGGAGTGTTAGAAGTGGGTGTGAACCAATTAAAAATATTATGGGGGCGGTAAATGGGTGTTTATTTTATTTTTCTTTTCATTTTATTTATATATATATATTTTGAGTGTTGAGACAAGTCGAGTTAAGTGATAGACGATTTTGAGTGTGTAGTTGCATGTGATTGCATGTTAAGATATATTAGGAAAGTTGTTAGTTGGAAAAGGTTAAATAGCTTTCACCCTCATATTTTGTGTGATCAATAAGAAAAGCCACTCACGTCTTTTATGTGTGAATTCATGGTGTATCTCCAACAAATTGGTATCAGAGTGAGGTTATACAGAGCAAGGAAGAACAAATTAACAGCAATCCATATGAGAGGAAAATATATATTTTCTCTCTTAGTGTTTGAGCATTAACACATCCTACAGTTATACACAACGCGTTCAGGCTCACCAGAGAGCCGCATTACTCAAGGTGGACTTACACTAACATGCACACGGTTTCTGTGATCTTCATGTACGTGGTTTCCCTGATCTATGGTTGGAAGCGTTAAAGGATAAACCCATAAGTTCATTAACAGGAAGGGCATTAACATGCAATAGTTTAAACCCCTGAGCTTAAGTCGATAGTTGATTCCCCGAACATTCAAGAATCGGACAAACATGGGTGCGGTCAAAAAATTAACTGCGTCCATGTCCGTCTAATTCCTGAATATACGGGGAATCAGCAATCAACATAAAAATGCCCAGTTTAAATGATACAAAGCATTAGCATGGAGAAGTCAATTAGCGTGGAAGCTACTACCAAAGTTTGTTGTTTGACTTCTTAAATTATTAAATACGTGATGTTAAAGAACAAGGTATTGGTGAAAGGTCTTTTCATAAAGCCTTTTAAAATATTCTTGAAGTTTGAAGAGCGTATTATTAAAGTTTTCAAAAAGGGTTTGGAAAAACAATATTTTTTTTTAAGTTTTTCTTAATAAAACGAAAAGAAACATAAAATTTGGGATTTTTTAATTAGAAAAGAGAAATTTTTATAGAATTTTTATTGGCAAAAGAATTTAGGGCTTTGCAAAGCCAATATGTTTATAAAATTATTTGGTTTTTTGTCAAGTATGACAGTTTTTTGGTGAAGATTGTGTCTTACGAGGGCGCATATTGAAAATAATATTTTCTTTCGGGGGTGATATGGAAGATAGCCTCATGCAATCAGGGAAGAATCTATAAAACAAAGGAAATACTACAGTCATAGGTCGCAAAGCGCAACTGAAGCATATTAAGGAAAGAAATCGAAAAGAAGAGGCAAAGCTCATTGCCAGGATTAGAGAGGTTCATGCCATAGTCGAGGAACTGAGAAGTCTAGCAGAAGACGAAGAAGAAATTGAGGGTGATAAGTGTAGCTTTGATCTGCTACCACCTCCTATGTTTATAGGTGAATATTTTGATCATTGGGTTATCAAGATGTTAACTTTTCTTCGAGCTAAAGAGTTAATTGAGTATGAATCTAATAACCCATATGATGCAGTATGTGATGTTTTAGCATTTATTTTATAAAATATGCATTGGATGAGAAGTTTTTGTGCAAGGTAGCAAAAGCTACAACTTCCAAGGAAGCATGGAAGATCTTGGAAGAAGAGTTTGGCACAAAGGAGAGTGACATACAACAACAGAATATGTCACAAACAAAGAAGTCAGCTGCAGATCTGAGAGTATATCAGCAAAAATATAATAGGAAAACAGAGCTTGGAGAACCCCACTCAAAAGTGGATGATGTTGTCAAGACCATAAACTTGAAATACATTATGCAAGCAGGCATATGGATGAAGAGATGTAGTGAAAATTGCAGAGAGAGAAGTTGAATCCTATGTGTGTGAAACAGAGCAAGCGCAAATAAATGCTCGAGGACTCCATTATAATGTGGATGATGCGGATGATAATGAATCCCACTGTGATGAGACACATGTGGATGATGATTGCAAAGTGAGATGTGAATTGGTGCAACCAACCATCGCTGATGGATTTGGTGAAGTTGAAATTATCAATGAAATTGACAATAAGCACATGCATGCTTCAATATCCCATCATAGTGTGGATGAACATTATGTTGATGTTATGTGTGGTTTCTTTTTTTAAACAGAGATTGATTGTGGCAATATGGTAAGCACAATGTTTGATGAAACATTGAAGGTTGAAGTTGCCACTATAGCAACAAGATATGAAGCAGTTGGAACTACTCATGAAGCAGTGTGTCATCTAGCAGCAGTTGATGATCGAGAACAAGATAAAGTGATTGAAGAGTTTTTTATAAAAATATCCACTAATAGCATAACAGTGGAAGACAAACTCCATGCAGTTGAAAAGAAGGAAGATGTGGAGCAGCAATCTCTCACTGAAGAGAGTCATATTAAAGATGTTTTTAACATTGTTTTTTAATATGCAGGTGTTCAAAATAGCATGGGCAGAGAAGTTGAAAGCAAGGTTGTTAATAAATTTGATGCAGATTTGAAGTTCATTGAAAAATGGATTCAGAAACCAATATGACAAATTGAAGTGAGTCAAACTCATGAATATAAAGCACAAGAAGCAAAGTAAAGAAGACAGTTTGAAGATGCAATGTTTTGGCAGTAGTCCATGGTTGAACGAATATTTGAAGAGGCAAGTGTAGAAGACAAGATCCAATTGTTTATTAGAACAAGTTCAAAACAATTCAAAGAAAATTTGCAGTAGCAGCAAGTGAATAAAGCCTACAGCAAGAAAGGTCAACCAAGAATGAAGTAATTTCGAGGATATAGAATCTGGAAGTAGAGAAAAAAATGCAAAATTGTAAAATTCTTGAGTCATTGTAAGCCTAGCTAAGACATAGACCAACATGTATGTTTGTGTGATAGTTAAGTCATGTTTTAGTTTAGTAGTCATAATGAAGGGGGAGTGTTAGAATAAGATAATTACTCCTGCATGAGGAGTTGGCTAAACATAGAGAGTCAGTTAACTAAGTAATTGAGTGTTGAGTCAAGTCGAGTTAAGTGATAGACGACTTTGAGTGTGTAGTTGCATGTGATTGCATGTCAATATATTTTAGACAAGTTGTTAGTTGGAAAAGGTTAAACACCCTTCACCGTGTTCATTCTAAGCATCATGTTTGTGTGATCAATAGAAGAGCCGCAATTCGTGTCTTTTATGTGTGAATTCATACTTTGTCTCCTCCGCCTCTCCAAAGAGCCACTTATCATCAAAGCTTTGCCAGGAAAATGCTTGAGCAACTGTGTCAACAATTGAAGGAAAATCCCATATATGATGTTAGAATTGTGTTATGAAGAAACTTTTAAACAGTGTGCCCTGAGGAGTTAATAGTTATTAAAAGTTAATTTGTGAAGGCCCTCTGAGTTCATAGTTTATTGTTTTTCTCAACTTTTCAGCTTTGTATTTTCACCTTTATGTGCATGGCATGTGCTAGTTTGGAGATCAGATTAGTTTAGCCCCTTTACTTTTCAGAATACATGTTGGGTATGGTATTACAGAATGTGATTTTATAATCAAATAAAATTAAAAAGTTATTAAAAATTATAGGACATTTGGATGGGAAATTTATTTTATGTGTAAATAAGTTGGTGCAGTTTAATTGGTGATATTGCATTATGAAGTATATTTTGTGACAATTGATGATTTATGTACTGTGTAATAATTGGATCACTATGGTTTATTATTGTGCATACTTCATTTAGAATAATGAAGAAATTTAGAAAATTCTAAATTTTATTATTATTAGCTATTTGTTATGTCTTGTTAAAATTATATTTTTAATTAAATTTTAAATCTTATTTATGAGAAGATTATTCAAACTCCTTAATGTATGTGTTTTCTAACGGAATGAATCAAGTTGTGAGCCCAGCTAGTCTCCTGGTTAAACTTTGAGAGTTGCATATCATTCTATAGGATTCATGCTAGCTTAATTTAATTAGACTGTAAATAGTTTTGTACGCCTGTACTTCTAGCTAGAGACTTTTGTAAATAGTTGGGAACAAAAAGCTCACCCATGCATGAAGGATTCTTTTCTGTTTGTTAAAAAGGATGTGAACTTCATGAATATAACAAAGCATTCATGAGCTCATGAGATCCCGCAGTACCACTTTAACCAGCATGAAGCCACATGCCTCCACGTGTTTATTTACAATACTTATATGAACATTTTTCACGAGTAACCCTGTGTAAGGACCTGCGGTCCTTGGCATGCCCACCCGATGTGCGACCGAGTTCGATGATGAATGAGCGAAGGTGGAAAAGGCAAGTGTGAAGTCCTACGACCGAAGTGCGTGGAGGCATAGTTAAAATGCGCCTACGAAGTGAAGGGCGTGCATACTTATACAGTGGATAGCATGGAAATTCACTTATCAAGCCAACGGTGGAAGGATAGTTGCGTTTGGGGCGTTGGCAATGGGACGACCAAAAAATAAAAGAAAACGAAGGGCATCGGTGAAAATATAACGTAGGTCAACTGTGGAGATGTCTCACCATGCGTGCAGCATATATATTGGTGCGATGGAGACTCATTTGGACATCAACGAAATCGCTCAAGGAACTCAAGCGAGAAGGAGAAGTGCGCAGTTCTAAGGTGTAGCTGCAGCAAGGAAAGGTGAGGCGCAGTTCTATGCACCCAGCCTTGGGCAAGGCCGCATGGAGGTGAAAACGCATAGCCTTAAGTCTTGGGTGAGAGTGCAGGTAGGAGCGCCCGATGTTTGAATGAAGAAGCATGGGTGAAGGTGCCGAAACACGGGTGAAGGCGCTGGGTGCCCGGTTGACACGAGTTCTTGGGTGACTCGGGTGAGCGTCCGTCCGTCGTGCGAAGGCAAACACGGAGTGGAGAAGGGGACTTGGGTGAGGTCGCCCACCCACCGTGTGGAGATAAACGAAGGGTGACTTTGGTGAGGTCGCCTGCCTGTCGACACAAGGTTCGGTTGTGAAGTTTGGTTGGCAGCTCGTGTGAGGGCGCACTCGCCCGACTTGGGCAAGGAAATCTTGGTTATCACACAGAGGTGTGAGAAGTTGTAAAATTGGCTAAGTATGAAACTTGGTGTTTCCAAGTATACTTGTAAAGCTTTGTAATATTGAAGAAGATTGTATAATATATTATTCGGGTAGACTCATTGTTCAGGGAGTTGCCCCTCCCTTTATACTATGCAATTGTGTTCTCTTATATAATTGCTGATGATAATGAATGTGTATGGGTGTTCATTGGTATAAAGGAACATTAATAATTACTTGGTTGAGAAACACAAACTAAGTAGGAACAAGTGGTTAGGCGTAGTCCATGAACATAAGTATTGGTGAAAAGAAAGTGTTCGTTGGTGCCGCACCTCGCCAGGAGCGGTTGAAAGACTACCGTCGTCTCCGGCATCGTGACAGGTGGTATTAGAGCTGGTCCAAGTTTTGCAAGAAACTTGGTGAACTGAATCAAGGAGTTGATTCTACGAAGACCGAAGACTTGAAAGGGAGTTCAAGTTTTGCAAGTGACAGGTGGAATACCAGGGTGATTCAGGTGAATGGTTAAACAAGTTTAGCAGAGGTGAAGCTTAGTGCTTGGGCCAAGCTGAATGACAAGGCATGGTAGGTTTGGAAGAATGCGAAGGGAAGCTCTTGCCTACCTTATACAAGTTGAAGCGGATGAAAGAAGAGAATCCCCGGATTTGAAAGGAACTTGAAGTCTTGGAAAGGAATGTTGAAGACAAACTTCTTCAACTTGGTTAGACAATGGAGCAGGATGAAGCTGCAGATTGTGCTGACAAGGAAGAGGAAGTCGTGATGATTGAGGATGTTGCAGATGTTACAACGATCGAGGATGAACTTGAGATTAATCAAGTTGGACCAGGATCATACAATTTGCAGACATGGATGGATGAGGATACTCACATGGAGGAACCTCATGATGATGATGTAAGTACTACTGATACTTGTGTTTCACTTGAGCATTTGGTAGATGAACCGTGTGCAGGGAAGAGCAAATTCAGTTTGTCAATGCAAGGGAGCATCTTACCATGGATGTCTACAGTGGGACCTTGTATGGAGAAGCAAGGATTGTTGACTGTTGCAAGACTTGTTAGGGTTGTTTCTGACCTTATGGTAGAAGGTACAAAGGGTCGTGACAAGGGAGGAACATGATGATCGTTGTGAAGGATTGGGTCATGCTTGAGCCACATGGAGGATTGGCTAAGTGCCCGGCATGACTCATGGATAGATTGGAGGAGGGCACACACTTGGGTATGATGATACTTGGGTGGACTTCTCATGGCCGAGACCAAGAAGCAAGTATTGGTGGAACCTTTAGTGGGGGAGCTATGATGGAAAGGACTCGTGATGATGATGATATGGTTGGGTGACCGAGTTCACTAGACCGAAGATTGCGGACTTGGATGAGGATGACCGTTTTTTGTGATGGGTCTACTTGGTTGGACTACATGGGCAACTTAGTCATGGACATTAGGTTGGAGATATGGAGCATGGAAATCTTATGCAGGGAAATTATGCAGGAGCACTTGTATGGGTGTCATTTGTGGGCATCCAATGGGGAGTGGCAAGGTAGGGATGTTGTGCGCGTAGATTTGTTGGTGTGACATGGAGATGTTTTGGTTATGAGCTGATGGAGAGGTTGTGCACTCTTGTACAACAAGGCCATGGACTTGGATGGAGTTGTGAGTAGACTATGGAGCATTCCTACTACATGGAGAGCTAAGGCATCATGCAAAGACCTTTGGGTCGAGACTTGTATGCTTGCTAGAGTGTTGATTGGAGATGACTCATGGAGCTCATGATGACATGAGGTTGTGACTTTTGGGAGACTTCATATATGGTGGACTTGGAGGATCTTATGCATTGAGGAGCGAGGTCAGAGACTTTGATGCATGATGGGATGCATACTTTCAACTACGTGTATGGGTGTGGCTTGGAAGAGTGACTTGATGTGGAGGATCGATATGAGACACTTTGGAGTGATGGAGTTACAACGATGATGATGCCTTGGTAACACTTGGGCATGGGTTGAGCGGAGACTTAACCACATTTGACACATGGGATCTGATTGATCTATGATCATGGGTAGCACATGGATAGATGAGATAGGTGTATACTTGTTTCTATGGCAGAATTGAGGGATGGCACATATAGATATGATGGAGGGTTGCTTCATGGACCTGGATGTGGCACATCGAGAGTTGGAGTTTGATGAGATGGTCACTTCATATTGAGGAGATGGATGTTTTGCAGATGGATGATTTTGGATAGATGCGACTGATTTCATGCGGCACATTGACACCAAACATCATGGACAACATGTTGCAGAAGAGATGAAGACTACTTCATGGACCTGAGCATGGCTTACTTATATGGAGATGGATTCTTGATCGAGTTGAGGATGTGACGGGATGTTCTGAGAAGTGACTAATGATGGCATGAGGATGTGCATTCTCATGGTTTGAGCGTGACAATTGGATTAGCTACCCAACTAGTTCAAACATGAGGGAGCTCAATGTGCAAAGATGTGTTAGCATTGTATTGGAGTATCATGACAACAGTTCACACAAGGATGACACATGAGAGGTTGCAGGAGGCATGTAGCTTGAGATGGAGGGATGAGCCTTCCACGATGGAGAGCAACATGTGGAGATTGTGACAGGGTGGTTGATGATCATGGATTGAGATGATTTCCGATGTATGACATACTGATGGGGTGTATGACTTGGTACGGATAGCTTGGTGACAAATGGTTGTCGGAACGAGACATGATGGAGATGGAAGTTCTACATATATTGCAGGGATGTTTGCAGTATGTTGAGGAGTTGATATCATGGATAAGACTGTTCAGATACGAAAATCTTGATCTTGGTGGATGGCTACCAGGATGGTATGTTGTCGAGGACGACAACGATTTCAGGTGGAGGAGGATGTAAGGACCTGCGGTCCTTGGCACGCCCACCCAATGTGTGGCCGAGTTCGATGATGAACGAGCGAAGGTGGAAAAGGCAAGTGCAAAGTCCTACGACCGAAGTGCATGGAGGCATAGTTAAAATGTGCATAAGAAGTGAAGGGTGAGCATACTTATACGGTGGATAGCGTGGGCATTCACTTATCAAGCCGATGGTAGAAGGATAGTTGAGTTTGGGGCATTGGCAATGGTCCGACCAAACAATAAAAGCAAACAAAGGGCATCGGTGGAAATATAACACAGGTCGGCCGTGGAGATGGCTCACCATGCATGCATCATATATATTGTTGCGATGGAGACTCATTTGGACATCAACGAAATCGCTCAAGGCACTCAAGTGAGAAGGAGAAGTGCGTAGTTCTAAGGTGTAGTCGTAGCAAGGAAAGGTGAGGCGCAGTTCTATGCACCCAGCCTTGGGCAAGGCCGCACGAAGGTGAAAACGCACAGTCTTAAGTCTTGGGTGAAAGCGTAGGTAGGAGCGCCCGACATTCGAACGAAGGAGCATGGGTGAAGGTGCCAAAACGTGGGTGAAGGCGCGGGGCACCTCGTTGACATAGGTTCTTGGGTGACTTGGGTGAGTGCCCGCCCGTCGTGTAAAGGCAAACGCGGAGGTGGAGAAGGGGACTTGGGTGAGGTCGCCCACCCACCTTGTAGAGATAAACGAAGGGTGACTCGGGTGAGGTCGCCCGCCCATCGGCACAAGGTTCGATTGTGAAGTTTGGTTGGCAGCTCGTGTGAGGGCGCACCCTCCCAAATTGGGAAGGAAATCTTGGTTATCACACGGAGGTGTGAGAAGTTGTAAAATTGGCTAAGTATGAAACTTGGTGTTTCCAAGTATACTTGTAAAGCTTTGTAATATTGAAGAAGATTGTATAATATATTATTCGAGCAGACTCATTGTTCAGGGAGTTTCCCCTCCCTTTATACTGTGCAATTGTGTTCTCTTGTATAATTGTTGATGATAATGAATGTGTATGGGTGTTCATTGGTATAAAGGAACATTAATAATTACTTGGTTGAGAAACACAAACTAAGTAGGAACAAGTGGTTAGGCGTAGTCCATGAACATAAGTATTGGGGAAAAGAAAGTGTTCGGTGGTGCCGCACCTCGCCAAGAGCGGTTGAAAGACTATCGTCATCTCTGGCGTCGTGACACCCTGTATGGTCAAGTCCACGACCGCAAATGGTTCATCCCTATCAAAAAGTTCTATCGTCAACATTCTGATAATTCTTAACTGCAGAGATATAGCAGGTCCACCAATTGTGTCATATCTCACTCTTCGTGCATATTCTTCATCTAAAGCAAACCTAACTTCTATCTAGCACAATGGGGTTGCGTTTTCATGTCTAAAAACTTGATGTCCCGGGCCAAAGAGATGACAGCCGACTCTTATCGTGACACCAGTCTCACGAATTATTCTGATAAGAACCAGTACGATCCATTTTAAGTATGTATTTAATTGATATGAAGGATCTATTTTAAATATGTATTTAATTTGAGTCGAGAAAGATTAAATTTTTTTACATACAAACTTCTTATATAAATATATAGATGAATATAAAAATTATTATAATTCGTTATTCTCCCCTTTTATTCTAGTATATAATTTTCCCTAACTTTAATATCAAATTGTAAGAAACTGAATTTTTCCGTAGGAATAAACATATGGCAACAACGAGGAAGGACAACATTGTATGGTGGATCATCATGGTTTTTATTAGTTGGCCCTAGCTAGTAACATCAATCTTTGGGTTAATAATGGTTGGCTCCTAGCCATCATTGTTGGACCCAAGTGGTTGCTTGTTAGAGAGCTAGTGGTTTTCTGCCCCTTTTCTTTTATAGTTTTTCTAGTGTAGAGATGAGGTTAGCCTCCCAAACCCTAGGATCCTGAGATGAGGTGGCTACTTACAAATTCAATAAGGTTTGGCCAATTAATTTGTTTTTCATTGCAATTTTCATTTATTAATTAATTTTAATTTTGGTTTTAAGAATGGTTGTATATAGTGATAAATATCTATTTATATATGTAATAGTTCATATATATATTTACATGTTTTATATATGTAATAGTTCATATGTATCTTTACATATTTTTTCTATTGAGTATTGCTATTACTAGAATGAGTTCATATGTATCTTTACATGTTTTTCGGTTGGGTATTGGTATTACTAGAATGGTTATCATTGCTATAATGTTTTTGTTTATGCATTTGTGCATGGATGGAATGACTTGGAATCATTCGGAATAGTTTTGACTTTTTCTCACTAGCTAAGGGACACATTATCTAATGGACTGAGTTAATAACGTTGTTATGATGTGATTAGGGTATGGATTGATTTGCTAATTTTAATTTGATATCATAGTTATAAAATATATAAAACAAAAACATTTTATGCATGATACAGTCTAAAGATCTTATGGTGCAACAACATCATATAGTGTAGGCAATTTGATCACATAAAATAATCCAATAGTTGTCCATAGGTGATAGGATCCGACATTTTCTAGATGCCTTTGAGTCTTGGGTTGTTAATTTTTTTTAGTGTAGACAACATGGACACATGAAATAATCATAATCCAATAGTTGTCCATAGGGGATAGACTCCCACATTTTCCAAATTCCTTTGAGTCTTGGGTCGTTAATTTTTTCTTACATTTGAAAAAGATTAGCTAATCTCTTAGCCAACGAGAGAAAGTTTTAGTTCATTACTCCAAGGCCAAAAGACGATTTCAACCAAGATAATATTTGCAAGAAAGCTAGTATATTCTACTATCATTATTGAGCCTACGATAATGGAGTCATGAGCTTTCAAGTAGCATCGAGCATTAGTCCCATACATAAGACTAGATACTACCCTTGGTTACAATTTAGCCTCATGTATGGTAGGATTTTAGTATTTGTCATTATAAAGTTAAGTTTTTAGTAGTGTGTGTATATATATTTTTAGAGAAAAGAAAAACATAGTTTCTAATAATAAGGTTGGGTAGCTCATAGTTAGTCAAGGATAAGAAGCTAGAAACACAAGATAAAATAAATCAGGAATGAGCTTAGTATGGTAATGGCATTAAGTTATTAGAACTTTTAGAGGGCATTAGATTATTAGAACTTTTAATGACATAGTGAATCCATGCAATTCCATGTGATACTCTGTTTGGTTCAAAATATTAGATATATTTGGGTTTATAGCTCAAGAGAGTAGTGGTCATTCAATTATGGGAGCTTTCACTGAAATATCATATTATATCGCTACAACTCTAGCTCATACTCAATATAGCTCTAATCCTTAGATCTAGTTTTCTTTGTAGCATTAATGATATTTGGTTATAAATTAAACTTTTTATTGAACAAAAATAACAATCAACACCATTTATTGTCCATTGTTGTGGGAAGGTGCTCCATCTACCATGCAGACTTGTTTTATATATTGTAATGAAAATATATGTTTTGCTAGTAATATTAGTAGGGCATTTATTTTATGAATAATTGTGTGGGTTGAGAAATTTTGTGTAGAAATGTCCACAAGGCTTTCTTTTAGAGTAGCGAGACAAGTTTTTAAGCAACAATAGGAGAAAGTGTCCACATTGGAGAATGAAAAGAAAATAGAGAAGTGGTCATCAAATAAATAGAAGAGTTATTGAATTGAGGCTTCTGTGATCCATAACATTTATAAGAAAAGTTTCGGCGAAAATCACATGAAGACAAAGGTTTTCTTCATGTGATTTTCGCCGAAACTCTTCTTATAAATAGAAGAGTATCGTTTATAGTGATTCAGAAATGGCACTGGATACTATGACACTTTCAAAAAAAAGCAATCTAGAAAAGACTTTGAT
This sequence comes from Pinus taeda, assembly GCA_000404065.3. Lineage (NCBI taxonomy): Eukaryota > Viridiplantae > Streptophyta > Pinopsida > Pinales > Pinaceae > Pinus > Pinus taeda. The sequence continues at coordinate 18,293 of APFE031271116.1, read as the reverse complement.
GCTAATCTCAATAGACCAAAGTTAGCATGTTGGTAGGACAAAATCATGACGATGATTGACAAGTACCAATTACTAGAAGATTTCTAGTGTAGTGAAGTGTGGTTAAGTAGGCTACTTGTTGAGCCCCTTGACATTGTTAATCATAATTTTTTAAAGAGTGCTCGTTGAATGAAAAACACCTGTAAAAAGTTTGTGGTTTAATTCAATTGTGACCTAACATGATCTAATCAATGATATTATAGTTATTGTAGTTTATCTTTAATTAAATATTTTTATATTAATTTATTTCAATAATAAAATATTTTCCAAGATTTATTATTTTATATCATTTCTAAAAAAACAAAAATGATGATGCATCATCTTTAAATATAATTTTTTATTATTCTAAAAAAGGAATTAAAATTTTTGATATATTATTATTATAATTTAAAAATACCTTACTTAAAAACACTCATTTAAAATAACACATATCTTTTTATTTACCTCACATTAAAAATGATTTAAAAAAAAATTCAAATATTATCTTAAAACCCTCTATGTTGGAGTATGGATCATGGCTATATCACTTGCCGTGAACCGAACACAAAAGAATAGGCTATATTCCTTGCATGCAGTCACCAGAAAAGAATTTGCATCTACGCACATGGGTTGCTAGATCGAATGAGCCTACGTCATTACATGTGATGAAAACGCCCACTAGTGTATAGTCAATGCAAACATGACGACCATGGGCTCAGCGGGCCCAACTCACCCGGCTAATATTAGATGGGCGTGTATACGAAAGACTATTAAATTGCGAAGGTGAAAGTGGAAATAGAAAAATATTAAATTGGTAAAGTAAAAGTAGTGGTTAGTCGGATAAACCACAAACAATGACCAACATAAAAATAATATTGAATATTGAATTGGGAAAGCAATTGTCCATAATATTACACTGACCAACATAAAAATAATATTGAATTGGGAAAGCAATTGTCCATAATATTAAATTGCGTTAGTAAAAGTGGAAATAGACGAACCCAAGAGGAGTATTTAATGTTATACAGCCCGCTAGTGCTCACATTTCTGTTGGTGACCAATAATGTATTTTATTAAATGAATTAATAAATAGTGTTTTTTTAAAGTAATTTATATCACAATTTTTTAAATATTTTTTTGTTGAAGTGAGGTTTTGTGATTTATATTAAGTTTGTGAGAAAAAGTTTTTAGGCGTAAATCACATGATAAATTATTTGTCGACTATTTCGAACTAACTAGTGTGGTTCATCGTCAGGAAAAGTTGAAGAATCAGATCTAGGCTGCATGTTAAATAGTGAGCAAAACCTCCAACAGCTATATTTGACCAAGCAACGGCTATATTGAACTGGTCAGTATAGTCGTTGCCTAGTCAAATATAGCCGTTGGCGGTTCTGCTCTAACTATTTAACATGCAACCTAGATTTGATTCTTCAACTTCACCTAACGATGAATCACACTGGTTGGTTCGAAACGCGTCAACAAATAATTTATCATGTAATTTACACCCAAAAACTTTTTGTCATGAAATATTTTTTTATCAAAAATTCCCATTATTTATTGATTAGAACTTTTCAATAAAAATTGATGCTATGAAAAAGGTTAAAAAAATCCATTTATTGATTCACTTATTATTATAATTAAATTTAAAAATGAATAAAAATAAATAATACACATGTTAATAAATTCTTACCTCACTTTACATGTTCAAGCTAGCGGAGAAGCTCTTGAATAAGGTCGTAGAAGGTGTTTTAAAAAATATTCCCAAAACACCATTATATGCGGCAGAACATCCTGCAACTGGTCTCCAAGACAAATTGCAGGATTTTACAAAGCCAATGTCACTATCGCCCATGGACGTCAAGATTGTGGGGAGGGGGGAGATTGTGTGTGTACGTGGAGTAGGAAAAACTACACTAGCCAAAGAATTGTACAACTGTAAGCGCACATGTTACAGTGGATCCTCCTTTTTATATGATCATGTAGGAGAAACTGCAGCTAGAATATACTTAAATTATTTGCAGAGTTAGATTATCAAGGACTTGAGACATATAGACACTAAAATTAAGAGTGTTGACGCTACCTATCATCTTATGTCACTCTTATAATTTTAGATGATGTGGATCATATCAGTCAACTCGAAGCATTTTTTCCATTGAAGGACATGTGGACTCCAATTGCTTGATTTGGGTAACCTCTCGTGACAAGCATGTCCTCAGAAGTGCGCATGAGTCCAACAGTCACTGATTTATAACCTAGAAGGGCTCAATAGGAAATAATCCCAAGGGTTCTTCTGCTCCTACGCCTTTTGTCAGCCAGATCCACCACTAGAATTTGTAGATTTGGTAGGTCAGTATATAAATGCTTGTTATGGGCTTTCTGTTATGCTCCATGTTAATGGCAGTGTTGATCCAACGCTCTCGTGTGTTTCTTGGCATGTGCTTAACACTCCCTGTGTGTTTCGTGGCATGTGCTTAAATCTAGCAATGTGTTTGTTTACTAACACCTGCAAGTTTTGGTGTAACGGAAATCATGACTCCAACAAGTGGTATCAGAGCCAAAGGTGTCACGCCCCTACACCTGCGGTAGTCTTTCAACTGCTTATAGCGAGGTGCGGCACCACCGAACACTTTCTTTTCACCAATACTTATATTCATGGACTATGCCTTAACATTCGATACTTAGTTTATTTTTCTTCACCAAGTATTATTATTATTCCTTTATACTAATGAACACCCATACACATTCATTATCCACATCAATTAACACATATACAATTGCACAACAGTATAAAGGGAGGGGCAACTCCCTGCAATATGAATCTACCCGATATCAATATATATAATCTTCTTTTATAAGTACAAGTTAAATCTTGGGAAACCCCAAATTTTCACTTAGCCAAATTTCCAACTTTCGGCAAACTCAGTTGCCTAGCTCGTCAGCACCTCCGCACAGTCACCGCATGACTCACTAACCCTTCGTTCACCTCTTCGCACGATCATGTCGTTTGCCCAACTTGGGCGCGCCTCGTCGTAATCAAGTCACCACACATGGGCAACCCCGCACGAGTCACACCTCCGTTCACAACTTCAACACTTCACCATTTCCACTGTTTCGTCGTGCACAGTGCACCCTACCTGAGTCGCCCGTCTGCACGATTCTTCGTTTCGGCGTGCATGGCACACCCTCGCCCAACTGCCCGTCCGCACGTCCACCCGTTCACCCAAACTCGTTCACCTGAGTCGCCACACGACTTCACTCAGGTCACCCAATGCCCTCACCTAGTTCGCCCGAACGACTTCACCCGGGTCGCCCGACGACCTCACTCGGGTCGCCCGGACGACCTCACCCGGCTCGCCCGAACAACTTCACCCGGGTCGCCCGACAACCTCGCTCTGTTCGCCCGAATGACCTCACCTGAGTTTCCTACCCGGTGACCTCGCCCGAGTTTTCTGCCCGACGACCTCGCCCGAGTTTGCCCTCGCTAGAGTTTTCTGCACAAGTTTCCTGCACAAGTTTTTCGCCCGAGTTTCTCACCCGACTTTTCTGCACAAGTTTTTCACTCAAGTTCCACCCGTCGTGCGGGCTCATCCACGCGCCGCAGAACTCCTTGTTCGAACTCGTGTTGGTCGAATGATGATGGTTCGTCTCACCAAACGCTCCACCAATATATATGGGCGGGTGGCGAGTTATGTCACCCGGTCGACCCACACCCAAAGCCCAAGTCGACTCGTTCAACATGTTGTCTTCGCTCGAGTGGAGGTTCGGTCCGCCCAACTCGTGGGACCACCCTCTCAACTCGTCCAACATCGTATAAACTCGTCCAAGGTTCGTTTCGCACACATTTTTCACAATTCCTTCGCACGATGAAGTTGCCCTGCCCGTCACACAGACCGCAGGTCCTTACATCCTCCCCCACTTGAAGTCATTGTCGTCCTCGACAATATCTCATCTCGGCAACCATCTATCGCCAAGCTATCCATACCAAGGCATACACCCCACCGATATGTCCCGCATCAGAAATCATCTCAATCCATGACCATCAACCACCCTGTCACAATGTCCACATGCTGCTTCCATCGTGGAAGGTTGGCCCCTCCATCCCAAGCTACATGCTTCCTGCAACATATCATGTCGACCTCATCATGTGTCGTCCTCATGTGAACTACTACCATGATACTCCAACCAATGCTAACACATCTTTGTACACTTCGCGACCCCATGTTTGAACTAGCTGGGTAGCTAATCCAACTGTCACACCCAAATCATGAGAGTGAACATCCTCATGCCATCATCAATTGTTTCTCAAAACATCTCGTCACATCCTCAACTCGATCAAGAATCCATCTCCATATAAGTAAGCCATGCTCAGGTCCATGAAGTAGTCTCCATCTCATCTGCAACATATTGTCCATGATATTTGGTGTCAATGTGCTACATGAAATCAGTCGCATCTATCCCAACATCATCCATCCATATGTGTATCTCCTCAATATGAAGAGACCATCTCATCAAACTCCGACTCTCGATGTGCCACATCCAGGTCCATGAAGCAACCCTCCATCACATCTGTAATGTACCATCCCTCAAGTCTGCCATAGAAACAAGTATACACTTGTCTCATCTATCCATGTGCTACCCATGATGATAGATCACTCAACTCCCATGTGTCAATGTGGTTAAGTCTTGGCTCAACCCATGCCCAAGTGTTGCCACCAAGGCATCATCATCGTTGTAACTCCATCACTCCAAAGTGTCTCATATCGATCATCCTCATCAAGTCACTCTTCCAAGCCACACCCATACATGTACTCGAAAGATGCATCCCATTCTGCATCAAAGTCTTTGACCTCAGCTCCTCAATGCATCTGATCCTCTACGTCCACCATATATGAAGTCCCCAAAAGTCACAACCTCATGTCATCATGAGCTCTATGTGTCATCTCCAACCAACATCTCAGCAAGCATACAAGTCTCAACCCAAAGGTCTCTGCAAGATGCCTCAGCTCTCCATGTAGTAGGAATGCTCCATAGTCTGCTCACAACTCCATCCAAGTCCATGGTCTTGTTGTACATAAGTGCACAACCTCACCATCGGCTCGTAAAAAAAACATCTCCATGTCACATCAGAAAATTCACCTACATAACATCCCTACCTTGGCACTGCTCATTAGATGCCCATAAGTGACACCTCTACAAGTGCTCCGACACAATGTCCCTGCATAAGACTGCCATGCTCCATGTCTCCAACCTGATGTCCATGATTAAGTTTCCCATGTAGTCCAACTAAGTAGACTCATCAAAACAATTAGTCATCTCCATCCAAGCCTGCAATCTTCAATCTAGTGAACTCGGTCACCCAACCATATCATCATCACATGAGTCTCTCCATCATAGCTCCCCTACTAAAGGTTCCACCAAGACTTTCTCTTGGTCTCGGCCATGAGAATTCCACCCAAGTATCATCAATTCAAGTGTGTGCCCTCCTCCAATCTATCCATGGGTCATGCCGGGCACTTAGCTAATTATCCATGTGGTTAAGGCATGACCCAATCCTCCGCAATGATCATCACGTTCCTCCATATGAGTACCCTCGTTCATCCATGTCTACAAACTGTACGATCCTAGTTCAACTTGATCAATCTCAAGTTCATCCTCCATCGTTGTCACATCTACAACATCCTCAATCATCACGACTTCCTCTTCCTTGTTAGCACAATCTGGAACTTCATCTTACTCCATTGTCCAACCAAGTTGAAGAAGTTCATCTTCAATATTCTTTTCCAAGACTTCAAGTTCCTTTCAAATTTGGGGGTTCTCTTCTTTCATCTGTTTCAACTTGTATAAGGTAAGCAAGAGCTTCTCTTTGCATTCTTCCAAACCTGCCATGCCTTATCGTTCAGCTTGGCCCAAGCACTAAGCTTCACCTCTACTAAACCTATTTCACCATTCACCTGAATCACCTTGATATTCCACTTGTCACCTGCAAAACATGAACTTCCTTCCAAGTCTTCGGTCTTCATAGAATCAGCTCCTTGATTCAGTTCACCAGCTTTGATACCACCTGTCACGAAGTGCAAGTGTGTATCATCTTCAATGCTTCAACACCAGCACCAGCTCCCTGACACTAGCTATGATACCACCTGTCACGATAGTGCAGTGGGATCAACACTTCATCGTCAACCCAATCAGCACCCTGATCATCAGCTCTGATACCACCTATCCCGCCCCTACACCTGCAGAGTCTTTCGACCACTTATAGCGATGTGCGACACCATCGAACACTTTCTTTTCACCAATACTTATGTTCATGGACTACGCCTTAACATTTGATACTTAGTTTATTTTTCTTCACCAAGTATTATTATTATTCCTTTATATGAATTAACACCCATACACATTCATTATCCACAGAAATTAACACATATACAATTTCACAACAGTATAAAGGGAGGGGCAACTCCCTGCAATATGAGTATTCCCGATATCAATATATATAATCTTCTTTTATAAGTACAAGTTAAATCCTAGGAAACCCCAAATTTACACTTAGCCAAATTTCCAACTTTCTGCAAACTTGGTTGCCTAGCTCGTCAACGCCTCCGCACGGTCGCCACACGACTCACCAACCCTTCGTTCACCTCGTCGCACGGTCGCCACACAACTTGGGCGTGCCTCATCGTAACCAAATCGCCACACACGGGCGCCTCCACACTAGTCACACCTCCATTCACAACTTCAACACTTCACCATTTCCACCATTTCGTCGTGCACAACACGCCCTACCCAAGTCATCTGAGTTTTATGCACGAGTTTCCTACACGATTTTTTTGCCCAAGTTTCTCAACTGAGTTTTTCACCCGAATTTTCTGCACGACTTTTTTCACCTGAGTTCCACCTGTCGTGCAGGCTCATCCACGCACCGCAGAACTCCTTGTTCGAACTCGTGTTGGATGAATGATGATGGCTCGTCTCACCAAACACTCCACCAATATATACGAGCAGGTAACGGTTATGTCACCCAGCCGACCCACACCCAACGCCCAAACCAACTTGTTCAACATGTTGCCTTCGCCTGAGTGGAGGGTCAGCCTGCCCAACTCGTGGGACCACCCTCTCAACTCGCCCAACATCATATAAATTCATCCAAGGTTCGTTTTGCACACATTTTTCACAAGTCCTTCTCACGGTGGAGTCACCCTGCCCGTCGCACGGACTGCAGGTCCTTACAAAAGGTCTCGAGTTCGAAACACACCTGGCTCGCGTTGAGGGGGGAGATTGTTGTGCTCCCTGTAAATGGCGGTGTTGATCCAATGCTCCCGTGTGTTTCCCGTGTGTTTCATGGCATGTGCTTAACACTCCCTGTGTGTTTTGTGGCATGTGATTAAATTTGGTGATGTGTCTATTTACTAACACTTGTTGGTTTTGGTGTAACGGGAATCGTGACACCAACATTTTCAATATCGTTGAAAGTGTTCAGGGCACTTGTATGAGGATAAAATGATAAACATTACTGGGAAGAGCAATTGGATCGACTTCAGTAGACACTCGGTCAAGAGATACACCCGACTCACTGAGTAAGGAGGGGCAACCAACCAATATTCCTAGATATTGCATGTTTTTTCATCAGGGAAAATGGGGATATGGCAATAAGCATATCGGTTTTGGTGGGTCTTCAAAATATGGAGAATAAATTTATTTCATCGGGGAAGATGGGGATATGGCAATAAGCATATCGGGTTTGATGGGTCTTCGAAATATGGAGAATAAATGTCTAGTGGAAGTGGACATTGAAAATAAAATAAAAATGCATCATCACGTTATGGATCTAGGGAGATATATTGCAGAGCAAGAATCTATGCCTTGTAGTCTTTGGCAGTAGACCGACTAACAACATCAATGATATGTTGGAGCGATCATATGTGTAATTTGTTATTTAATTATTGCAATATTTATCCTCCATTTAAAATAGTTCTTTCGAGTTTGTTTATTCCAAAATCAGGAAATTTTGGGGAACTTCCCGGCATCCAAATTGAGCTTAGGTTGGCTTGTTGGAAATCCTTGGATGTCTACTTTCCAACCCAAGTGGAATTTTCCAATGTGGTGTCCATTTTCCCCTCCAAAAGTGCATTCGCTCGGAAGTACTTTCTGCTGGTGCAAAAGGTGGCAGAAAGGTGATTTTCATGGTGTTTTTGAGCCTTTTAGTCACCCAGAACTTGATGAAATGCTTTGGCAATAGCTGAGCATGTATAATTCATCACGAAAAATCCAAAACTACAAGCCATTTGTGATTTGGACCTCCCAATCTTATGGGTCGCGCGCTACGCATTGAGCCAAAAAACCTGTTTTTAGGACAAAATTTTCAAAATGACAAAAATTTCTCCGAATTTGCTCAAATTCGGAGTGAAGACCCTCTATCATGTATTGTGCCCCGCCAATGAAGCCTTGGCCAAAATTTGGAGTGGATCGAGCTTTTTCTGCCGTTTTAGTGCCTTGCTCAATCGCCTCTTTAGGATCTTCATTTTCGCTTTGCAAACATGCATGCGAGCCCAATAGTGAGTTTTCATATGACGAAGCATGTCCTTGTCTCTGTAAAAATTTCTCCAAATGAGTATTTACCCGGATGAGCATAGATTCTCGAACAATCTGTGTCAAATCACCGGGTCTCTTTCGGGCCAATTCTCGGTCTTCCCGGATTTGCCGCAGCTCATAAAGTGTATGTTCATCTTCCAGCTGTTTGTTGCGCTGCTCCAAGTAGTTGATCACCCACTTAGCCATCTGCAATTTCTTTTGCAACGACTGATTCTCGGCCCTTTTCTCTCGGATGATCTCCTTTAGCTCCGAGCTAGGAGAGCTCGCATCAACATCAATGATATCCGTGTCCCGACCTCCTGAAGGACCCTCCTCATACATGGGCCTCTTGCCCCTATCCTGAATTTGTACCTGTGCTGAAGAAGAAGGCGAGACCCATTCCACATGATGTGGAGATAATACTCGCTATGCTGATGAAGTCAACGAGACCCCTTCCACCCCGGGTGGAGATAGTACTCGTCGTGCAGATGCAAATAAGGACCTGTGGCCTCGCTGGTATGTCACATATGGAGGAGCACTTATATGCTCAGTCTCGGGAATGTCTGGATAGTGTGAAGGCGCTCCCTCATCATGAACTATCTCGGGAGGCAGCTGTAGCGCTGAAAAGTAATCACCGGGGATGAAATCCTCCCAAGTAATGCCCTGCTGTGCCAACTGATGCATCACTATGATTTTGATCAATGCGTAATGATATATGCTCTTATGCTGATGTGCTGGGCTCTTCCTTTGTACTAAAGGCACCATCCTCTCTATGTTGCGACACATGAAAAATGGAATGTTCATCATACGTACCCTCGTGAAATGCATCAACAAACGGACATGGTACGCATAGAGACGTGAGAATCTACCCTCGCAACTGAAATATCGAATGATGAGTTTCATCAATGGTGCAAACTCATCCCTTAGGAATCTGAAAGGAAAAACTGCGCTCAAGTGTCTCATATACCCGGGTTTGATATATGGCTCATAGTAGAATATGTCTAGCAGGTGGCATTTTCTCCATTCCTCCCCTAAATTTGGTATCCCGGTGGCATGAGCAGTAGTCTCTGGTGATAAGGTAAAATCCACTCCGGCAAGGTTTACACGACCATCATGTAAATGTAGAACAAATAGACGGACTAGTTCCCGATGATGCTGAGTTTGTGAGATCATCTCACAGTATTGGAAACATGATTGACGCCGAAAACAATCCATTGCAAGTGGGCAAGCTTGCAATTGAGCCAAACAAGTAGGCTCCTCCCTGACATGTTGACCACTTTTGCCACCTTTGTGATACCTCCGTGGCACATTTGGCACATTTACCTCCGGTGTAGAATCACTATCATACTCCTACTCATAGACTGACTCGGTCTCTGACATGTCTTTGAAAACAAGATAGTTGGAATATATATGCTGATGTATAAACTGTGTGTACAATTGACTGTAAACTGTTCTTTGCTCTAAAAATGCTGTGACCAAGGGGACACAAATGCACAAGGGAATATTAGGAAAGGGAAAACATTAGGGAATTAGGGAATTTGGAAATAAAAACAGGGGAATTAGGGAAGGGAAGGAACATGAAAATCTTGGATTTTAGGGTTTTAGGATGTTAGGTAGGGATAATGTGTTTTGTAATAGAGGTGAGGGACTAGGATTTGAGGGATTATAGTGTAGGATTAACGAGGAAATTGATGGGGAAAAATAATGGTGAATTTGGGAATGGGAAACAAAGGGAAATGGGGAAATAATGACAACCTTGGTTACACTCTGTTTTTGAAACCCTACAACAATTTTTTGCATTCAAACCCTACAACAATTTCATTGACAAAGGAAGGCTTTCCACTTGGATTTCTAAGGCAAACATATACATTAACCTTTGAAAAGTCAAGCACAAGTAATGGATATGAGCCTACCTGCAAATTTGTACGGAGAGGAGGCGATTTGATGCCTTTCCAAGTAAATTTCGGGCTTAATACCCAGTGCGCCGCGCGCCTCACCCAACGCGCCGCACGCCTCTGATGCGCCGCACGCGTGTATTTTTACACTGCGGTTTTGTGCCTGATGCGCTGCGCACCCCTAATGCGCCACACACCTAGTCCAATGCGTCGCACGCCAAGAAACTGCTCCAACTTCCTCACAAACTCACAATTTCGCTTTGGAATGGTGTTCTTCACTCTTGGCATGTGGAATGAGTTGAAAATGACGTGAAATATCTTTATAAAGACTCCCTTTTGATTTTTGCTTGGTCCATAACCCATTTTGTTATGTTTTGTTGTTGACAATTTTTTAGGATTAATAGACTTCTGACCTTTTTGGTTTCCTCCTTAAATTTGGTTGAAACAATGATTTTCTTTGACAATTTTTGCAGGGATAGCTGTGATATGATCTGGCAAAGGAGACCAAGGCTACGCTTGGACGATTCAAGAACTGAAATTTTGAAATTGTTTTACAAAAAATGAGATGATGACTTATCTTCAAAACAAAGTTTTGAAGAGAAGTCCTAATTTATCTGTATAATGATGAAAATTATTGAGGTAACCATCTATCGAGGACATCCCTCTGGCCTGCTGGTCTTCTTAGACTTTGAAAAACAAAATTGACTCAACCCTAGACCTAATGACCAAGAACCATTGTTATGACCTAGAAATTTGAAAGAGGACAGTAAATGACCTTTGAAGACTTGTTTTTATGAATAGACCTGAACCAGCAGTCCCAAGCATGAGGGGAATGAGTGACACAAACCATTCCGTCAGAGTTATGGCATGCCTAACAAAATGCAACTGATCGAAACTGATGGGACACCTAAACATGAAATGCACAAAAGAGCTTTGATCTCTGATGGAGGGATAACTAGACCGACTCTAAAAGATTGATGAGGTTTTCGGGAGCTATGAGGCATCTATTCAGTATTTTCCACTTTCTTGGTATGAGGAACTTGCATATTGTGGCCACTGAAGATGTTCATTTAGAAAGAATATTGGCAAGGGTTGGGTCACCACATTTCATATGGCTTTGTTGGTATTGGTGTCCTTACCCTTCCTACCCTTCCTGGATTCCCATGGAGAAATTAAGAGTCTTAGAAGTGGGTGGGAGCCAATTAAAAATATTATGTCAGCGTGAGTGTTTTTTTATTTTTTATTTTTTCCTTTCATTTCATTTACATATTTACATATATCTCTCTCACCTTAAACCTCTTTAAGGCTCCTCTCCAATTGAGAGAGTTAAAAATATGGACTCCTCATACATTCCAAAGTGTATAGGGAAGTTGAAGTACCTCAAGAAGATTCAAATATTTACTTCACTACCACAGCCACTCACTGTCAAAGCTTTGCCTAGTTAGTTGAAATATTTCGAATTATTAAGGTGTGCAACAATGGTGTCGCTCCCTGATTCCTTTGGAAGGTTGAAAAACCTCCGGCTAGTTGAAATACTTATAATTATTAAGGTGTGCAACAATGGTGTCACTCCCTGATTCCTTCGAAAGGCTAACAAACCTCAAGCATATTGATTTGTCTCACTCCAAGACTCAAACCTCTATGTTTGAGATACTTTTCCAAATTGACCATTCCCGACTGAACACATGGAAGTATTGCCACCCTGGAATACTTGAACCTTAACAACTACAACAAGGTGAAAGAATTACCTCCCGAGGTGGCACGTCAACAGTCCCTGAAAATTTTAAATTTGCGGGGAACGAATTTAAAAGAATTTTCCAGTTGTATTGGAGAACTATGCAATTTGGAATATTTGTTATTAGGGAGCGATTGGTTGGAAGTGTTGCCACATTTTTGGTTACCTAAGGAGCTTGAATGCTTTGTCCTTGTGGGAGTTTCTGGAATTGACAAGCTTACCAAAATCCTTTGCAAGACTGACTTAGTTAACACAATTGTCAATGTGGGTGATTCTTAATATGAAATGTTTGCCTAATTCTTTGGACTGTTGAGTCAGTTGACATTGTTGACAATAGAGGACTGTGGGATAGAATGCTTTGCTGAAATGTGACAATATGTAAATGATGTAAATATGTGTAAATCTTATTTTTACTACAAATTAGTTTTATAATGATATTTGTAATAAATAGGAGTTATATAATGGAGTAACCCATATTAATTGGTGAATGCTCGAGAGGTTGTATCATGGAGAATCATCTTTGATTAATAAATATTTCCAATCCCTTGCCTCGTGGAAGTTTCCTTGACACATTGTCAAGGTTTTGCCACGTAAATTCGTTGTGTTTACTTATGTATGCTTATTCAGTTTCCTATTCAATTTCTCTAAATTTCTTTGTTTAATGAACTCCTTAAACCAAGATCACATTGAGAAAAGGGAAATGCCTCAGTTCAAAAATCGTGATGTATTGAGCAGCCGCCATTGGAGAGGATCGAGACACTAGAGAAAGCCTCAGTTTGAAGAGCCTGTCGTGAAACCTGGCCACCGACGAAGAGAAGGGGTTGTTGTTTGGAAAACCCGACACAGAGTCGTTGAAGTCAAGATCCTTAAAGCCCTTCACAAAACCATTGAAGTCAAGATCCTAAAAGGAAGTCGTCCATGTTGTAGCCAAGACTCTGTCTGTCGTCGTGGATGAAGAGGAAGAGTCACAAGTCAAGGGGCTGAGAGAAAACTAATAATCATTCATTGTCATTGTCCACTATTCGAGCCACGATCTGAACCACGTCTCTACTGCAGAAGGCCTTGTCGCTAGAGAAAGTGAGCCTCAGTTTAGAACCGAGGTGCCATGAAACTTGTATAAAATTCATGAAAAATTTGTGAGCCACGGTTCAAGGGAGAAGTCGACAAAGCCATGCTAAGTTGTCATCGGTGGAAGAAAAGAAGCCTACATATCTAGTAAGATCTGTCCAATGTTCATAGAAACAAGCTCGTTGCTAACCGAGTTCGAGTAATTTTCTTGTTTAAAAAGAATACATTTAAATTGCATATTTCAAAACTCTTAAAAGAGAAGAAATTGGTTTCTTGCATAATAGATAAACCATTCAGTTTTTTGGGATTTTATAAGCGGAATTAAAGAGCTCAGATTTTCAGTAAAAGGAAATCTAGTAAAACAGAAAAGGAAAATTCTATATTTTTTTAAAATGGAAATTCTTTCTAAAATTCTAAATTAAAAGAATACAAAAGAAATTGCAAGTTTATTCTGAAATTCTGAACTAAAGGGGATATAGAAATATTGGAATAGGGTTTAATTCTGGAAAGTTTAAAGAAGAAAACCAGAATTTTTTGTTTTTTCTTTTACGAAGAAATCATAATTTTTTTGAAACCCTAGCTAACTAAAAGGTGGGGAAATAAAATCCTAGTTGGAAATTAAGAAAGAAGAGAAACAAGGAAACGCTAGTAGGAGGATTTGTAGGAAGAAATACCAAAAATGACAAATGCAAAGTTCAAAGTGGAGAAGTTCACTTACAAAAACAATTTCTCTTTATGGAAACTGAAAGTTACGCATTTGCTGGTGCAATAAGGGTTGCATAAAGCATTAGATGGGGTGAAAAAGAAACCTGTTGGCATGAAATATTTGGACTGAGAGGACTTGGATGTCCGAGCTCTTAGTACCATTAGGTTATTCCTAGTGGATGAAGTTCTCTTAAATATTGTTGATGAAAATTCAACAACATGTTTGTGGGGAAAAATGGAAACATTATATATGACCAAGTCTTTAACCAACATAATTTATCTAATAAAGAAACTGTACAATCTTCGGATGAAGGAGGGTACAAAAATTGCAGAACATTTAAATGTTTTTAATACATTTATTTGCTAATTGTCAGATATTGAAATTAAATTATAGGAAGAAGACAACGTTATCACTTTTTTGTGTTCTTTGCCCGAGTCATGGGACCACTTCGTAACTTCTATCAGTTTGAGAAAAACTGAGTCTTTGGAATTTCATTCTATTGTGGGAGCTCTATTAGCTGAAGAAGTGAGGAAGAAGTCCAGTATTGAAACCTTTGCATCAAACGCCATGGTAGCCAGAGCCCGGCCAATGGAAAAAAGGAAGAAAGCAACGAGCACTTCCAGGTCAAAATCAAAATGCAAAAAGTGTAAAGCCAAATGCTGGTGCTACAACAAAATTGAACACCTCAAGAAAGACTACTGGAAATGAAAGGAGTTTGAAAACCCAAAGAAAGAGGCAAATCAAGTTGATTCAGGTATGATTGATGAAGTTTTATCTGCTTAATTGAGTATGGTAGATGAAGCTTTACCTGTTTGTAATGTCTCTCAGAATTATCATAATTGGTTGTTAGATTTTGGTGCTTCGCATCACATGAGTCCGCACAGAAATTGTTCACATCATATGAAGTTATGAATGATAGTTCTATGTTTATGGGTAATAGTGTACCCTGACAGACTATTGGGATGGGAAATATCAAAATTAAAATGTATGATAATACAGTTAGAATATTAATTGATATTAGACATGTACCTGAATTAAGGAAAATATTGATTTCTTTGGGAGTGTTGGACTTGGATGGTTACAAATTTATAGGTCAGAATTGAGTGTTGAAAGTCTCAAAAGGTGCCTTGGTTGTTATGAAGGCATAAAAGGTCGGAAATATTTACAGACTCCAAGGAGGTACTCAGGTCAGTGAGGCAGCGACTGTGTCAGAGAAAGAAGAAGGAGGTACTCGCCTATGGCATCAGTGATTGAGTCACATGAGCGAGAAAGGTCTTCATATACTGATGAACCAAAAATTGCTTCCTAATTTGAAATCCTTGAAGTTGGATTTCTGTAAACATTGCATGTATGGAAAACAATGTAAACAAAGATTTAAAACTGGAAGTCATAATAGTAAAGAAATTTTGGATTATATTCATTTTGATCTGTGGGGACCATCTCCTATTGTATCGTATGGAGGTGCATTATATTTCTTAACTTTTATTGATGGTTTCTCCCGAAAAGTTTGAGTATATATGTTGAAACATAAAGCTGATGTATTTAATGTTTTTAAACAATTTAAAGCTACGGTGGAAAAGAAAATAGGCAAATCAATTAAATGTCTAAGAACTGACAATGGAGGTGAATTTACTTCTCTATAATTTGAATTATATTGTAATAATGAAGGGATTGTTAGACATAAAACTGTTGTTTATACTCCTCAGCAAAATGGTGTTGTTGAACGTATGAATCAAACTGTTATTGAAAGAGCCAGAGGCATGATCAACAATGCTAACTTGCAAAAGGAGTTATGGGCAGAAGCAGTATCTACTGCTTGTTATTTAGTTAACAAATCACCTTCAGTTGCAATAAATTGTAAAATTTTTGAAGAAGTCTAGTCAGGTCAGTCTTGCGATTATTCACATTTAACGATTTTTGGTTGTGATGCATATGCTCTTATTCCTAAAAATTAGTGCTCAAAATTAGATCCAAAATCGAAATGTTATGTCTTTGTTGGGTATGACTATCTGGTGAAAGGATACAGATTGTGGGATCCATCTTCACGAAAGATAGTCATCAGTAGAGATGTAACGTTTGACAATCTTCTCTTTTAAAATCAGATTTTGAGAATTTTGAATAGGAACAGGTATCGCTAAATCAACAAATTCAGTTGGAGGCTAGACCTTTTTCAGTAAGTCAAAAGGAAGGAGAAACTTCTAAAGAAAAAGGTGAAGACAATGCAAAAGAAACTATTGAAGTTCCATAACGAGTTCAACAACCAGTCACTCTAAGAAGGTCTACAAGGGAAAGAAAAACACCCAAAAGGTATGAAGATTTCACTTCATCTTTTGCATTGATTACTAAATATGAGGAACCTTCTTATCATCAGGAAGCAGTGGATGATGAAAATAGGAAAAAGTGGAAAAAGGATATGGATGAAGCAATGGATTGCTTAGCCAAGAAAAAAACCTGGGATCTTGTAGAACTTCTTGAAGGGAGAAGTGTTGTTGGATGCAAATGGATCTTCAAGTTGAAGCGAAATGTTGATGGCAGTGTCGAGAAGTATAAGGCGAGGATGGTTACAAAAGGGTATTCTCAAGTTGAAGGTATTGACTTTCATGAGATTTATCACCAGTCGTAAAACTTGTTTCTATTTGTATTGTGTTAGCACTAACTACATTACTTGATCCTGAGTTAGAACAATTAGATGTTAAAACAACCTTTCTACATGGTGATTTGAATGAAGAGATTTATATGGAACAACCAAAAGGTTTTTTACAAGGTCGTAGCAGAATATTAGTTTGCAAGCTCAGGAAATCATTGTATGGCCTGAGGCAGTCCATCAGGAAATGATACAAGAAGTTTGACACCTTCATGGTGAGCCATAACTTTATTAGAAGTGAGTATGATCATTGTGTATACTTCAAGAGTTTCAGTGGTAAATTCATTATCTTGGTTTTGTATGTTGACGATATGCTTATTGTAAGCAAAATCATGGAAGAGATCAACAAGTTAGAGATCATGGAAGCAACAAAGATATATTGGGAATGGAGATACACAGACAGGAAAAATGAGAAGATTTGGTTATCACAGCAGAAGTATGTGGAAAGAGTACTTGAAAATTTTAGTATGAACAGTGTGAAACTTGTTAATTTTCCATTAGCTTCTCATTTTAAACTTTCTTTGGTTTTGAGTCCTATAACTGATGAAGAAAATAAGTATATGTCTCATGTATCATATGAAAATGTTGTGGAAACTTAATGTATGTGATGGTATCTACAAGATCTGAAATTTCACATGCAGTTGGAGTTGTTAGCAGGCTCATGGCAAATCCAGGTGAAAAACATTGGCGAGCAGTGAAATGGGTGCTTCAATATTTAAGAGGCACAAGTGACCATGGCATCATATTTAATGGTAGTGAAGGATTAGTTTGTAGATATGTGGATGTTGATTATGTAGGTGATTTGCACAAAAGGAGATCTAATACAGGTTATGTCTTTACTCTTGCAAGTGGAGCAATTAGTTGGATGTCAAAACTTCAAGGAGCAGTTGCTTTGTTCACTACCCAAGAAGAGTATATAGCTGCTTCAGATGCTAGTAAAGAAGAAATTTGGTAAAAAGGTATACTTGATGAGATTGGAAGGGATTAGGAGAAAGTGAATGTATTCTTTGATAGTCAAAGCATTATTAATTTGGCTACAAATTTAGGTTTCCACAGCAAGACCAAGCACATTGACATAAGGTATCATTTTCTGAGACATGTGATCGATGGCAGAAAAGTAGCTCTCAAGAAGGTCCATATGTAGGAGAATCGTGCAGACATATTCATAAAGTGAGTTACAGTAGATAAGCTTCGATGGTGTTTGGCTTCTCTTGGCTTGCAGAAGAGATGATGAATGGCATGGGCAAGGGATTAGGAAAATTGTTGTCAAGGTGGAGATTATTGAACTATGACAACCTGTAAATGATGTAAATATGGGTAAATCTTATTTTTATTTCCAGTTAGTTTTATAACAATATTTGTAATGAATAGGAGTTATGTAATGAATGCCCGAGAGGTTGTATCATGGAGAATCATCTTTGATTAATAAAGATTTCCATTCCCTTGCCCCATGGAGGTTTCCTTGACATATTGTCAAGGTTTTACCTTGTAAATTTGTTTTGTTTACTTGTGTATGTTTATTTCAGTTTCTTATTCAGTTTCTCTATATTTATTTCTTGTTTAATGAACTCCTGAGACCAACATGCTTACCACAAGATCTTCTCGAGATGAACAATCTCCAAATTTTAGACATATCATATTGTCCTTTGCACGAACACC
>APFE031271110.1:0-14509 GCA_000404065.3 Pinus taeda | reverse complement strand
TCATGTCACTACTACAAGTCATCCTCATAGTCATAGAAATGAAGACGTAATGAGGACCTAGTTAACAACTCAACTAGTTTGTTATGAACCATCTCTAACACATATAAGTTTGTATGATCAACAACATCAAGCTCCATCAATTCCGTCACATGAGTGTGCCACCAAGAAGCATCAATCATTAATGCCAACACATACTGACACACACCATGGTCCATCAATCTACATCATCATGAGGTTGACATAAGTGTATGACCTCAAGAGTTGACATCTATGCCAACACAACCATCTCAATGCTACATCCATGCCAACTAATAAGACCACCAAAAATGACCATGAACTTCTGACATCAAAGCCAACATAACAATGCCAACATCCTTTTCAGAAGTGAGAATTTTAAGTGTATTGTCTCATTCTCCTTCATAAAACATTTTCCACAACTCATTGAAAATCAAAGTGTGTTTTGTCTTCGAAGAACAATCATGATAGCTTTATTTGCCAGCGAGAAATACTCCCACAATGGAGATGAGTGAATGCATCATAAAATTTAAATTGTCCCCAAAATAATTACAATGGTTGAAACAAAAACATAATGTATTTAATAAAATTGACTATCTAAGTCTTAAAAAAACATCAATTAAATATATAACCTCTCAAATATACCTCTATAATGCTCACAGACCGTGTTACATGGTCTTTATAAAGTAAAAGAGAACAAATATACACTACTCTTCCTTAAAGCACCAAATTTTTAAAAAACTTTACCATATCACAACACCTTTTAATATATTAATGTCCCACTTCATATATTATATGCCCATCACACAACATATACCATCACCTTTTAAAATGAACTCAACGTACTTCTTATTCCATAATAAACCATACGTACCATTTATAAATGACCACACCAGGAGATATATTCACGCAGAAAGTCAGCAACGCACAAGGGAAATACCAAAGAAAGTTACTATACCCAACACCATTGCTCTGTCATTTCAGCACCATGCATACATAGTCAACAACTTTTAACCACGCCCTTCAAAACTATTGAACACTATACAACACGCACCATACAACGCATGGTGACTGAAATGAAAGGAAATGCTAATGTTGCACTCAACGCACGGTATTCAACCTATATATATATATATATATATAATATATTATATATATGAAGAATCACCATATAACATGGAAGCAATGACCCTTTCAAGCATTATTCCTTTCAGCAACCGTCAAACTCTTCAAGTTCCATTCATCGCGTGACCTTAAAAAACAACACGCATAGAGACAGATGCATTCCCATGCTGCTTCAATGCATTGCAAAGATTACATTTGAATTAATGTAGAGGTACAATGCAGGGCATTCCCTTTCCGGCGTATGGATCTCGATGGACTCACATGCACAAAGATTTGAAAGATTTGAAAGAAGAAAATGAAATGAAATTTGAGCGGGACAAAAGAATTGTATGCATTCTGATTCAACGGACATAAGACAGAACAGGCATAACTCTGAGTGAGAGCGGGAAAATAGGAGTTACACATGAGCATAAATATAAATTATAGCATGTCAGGATAGGAGTAACTCTCAATAAATTGTTTCATTTGTATTAAGATAAAATATAAATATATACATGAAGAGGGAGGCTATTGGCTTTCATCTCCCAATGCCTCTTCCTCTTCCAATTCCCTTTATTTTTATATTTACATGGATTTACCTAATCCCAAAGTTTAGGTGTCAACATTTTTGAATATCTCTTGCCTTGAGCCCTCTTTATAACATTGTAAGTTCGACGATATTGCTACTAATATAGCCACAAAACCATGCATATAAACCCATCACATGATCTTCATCATCCCAGAGAATTACTTTTTTTTAGCTTGTAGGTCCAAGATTCCCTTTCAATGCCCCATTGAAACTCAAGTTAATGAATCTCGCAACGCAGGGGGTAAAACATGAGAAGGAAGCACTTACTTGCTAGGTAACTAGATCTTCATGGATACCTCCATTTCTAGAGATATTGTTAGTCTCTCAATATTCTCTCTTCTAGCTAATTCATATTCAAGTTATCAAGCTCGATATAATGGTCTTTTTCACATTTTTCTTCGTAATTTTCCATATGTGATCGAAGGATGGCTTATGATCCTTAAATATGGTATTATTACATTCTTTCCCCATGTTCCAGAGAAGGAACCTTAAAATTAGGACCCACGTTGTATTAACAACATGATTTTTAAATAGAGGTAAGTTCCACATTTCCATAGTTTCTCTGAGGCCATCTCCGGAGAGGTCCAAATGTCCAAATAGATAGAGGACTTTATTCCATAGATTCCCAATGAAACTACATGTATTCAACAAGTTATCTGTAGCTTATTCCTAGAACTTGCAGAGGTGGAAATAAGAAAGGAAATGTTAGAGATTTACATCTTCCTATTAGGCATAGGAAGTGTGCTACTTTGGCCATAATTTCCCTATCCATGTTCTCCACCATAGAGGATCCTAAGGAGCTTTTTGATGTCTTTACATGATGTTATACTCTTCATTTACCGTGAAGATACCTTTAGGTTCATGTCGTCATATTATTTTATCTAGATCGTGAACTATTTGTATTTTCCTTTCATGCAAGCTTGAGAGTAGTCAGTGGCCACACTTGTATTGATTGATCCTTGATCCAATGTATTTGTGATTTCCATTCTCACCATTTAGATTATGGGGGCTTATATAACCAATAATTATCCACCTATTCAACTCCTTGAGTTATTGTATAGTCTTGTAGCACCCATAATTCATTTAGATGGTCCAACCAAGGAAAATGTTTATGTGCTTCACTCCAACACTTAGCTAACCAACCACTTTGTATTTCCTAAATCATATGTTCATGAATCAGAGACTTATTATCCAGTGTTAGGTTTTAGATGGAAGATCTTGTAGGAAATATTTTTTGTTTGATTTTTTCCTCTTGAGATTTGTTCACGAAATATTTATGATCCCATATTTTCTTCCAAAATTCTGATCCCTCTTGCAACAACCTCGACCAATGTTTTTCTTCTAATAATTTGTTATGTGCTTCATGATCCTACACCCCTAAACCTCCTCCCAACTTAGGTAGGAAAACCTTATCCCACACCACTAATTCCCATTTTCTTTCCTTGGTTCACTCCCTTCCACAAGAAATTCTTGAAACTTGCCACAATCTCTTTATACACTACTATTGGAGTAGGGAGGATATAAAACTAATTCGATGAAAGGTATTGAAGAACTCATTTCAATAAAGTAACTCGTCTTGGCCAAACTTAAAGAGTGGAATGTCCATTTTTCTAGGCCTTTGTTAATGTGATCAATCATCTCCTACCAACATGAGACTCAAGGGGTTTTTCACCAACAGGATGCCTAAATATTTGGTTGGAAGAATGCCAATTTCAGGAAGAATGCCAATTTCAAAACCCATAGTGTGAGTCAGGTGAACATGCACTCCTCGAGGCAGTTGAGCATCCACTCTTTAACAGGTGTGGAAGAAAAATATGTGAGATGTAATCCTGTTGATCTGGGTTTGTGAATCATCTTGAAATTCTAACAAGATGAGGGTGAATATTTGGGCTTCCTGGAAAGAAGGTTCCCCAAAAATCATGTTATCATAAACAAATTATTGATGTGTAATCAAGAGATTTTTCCCCACCACTCAAATTCCTCTGGTTTCCCCTTGATGAGTTTCTACTTAGATGTACCTTCTGAATCCTTCAATTGTGAGGATGAAAATGAAAGGGGATAATGGATCCCCTTGTCCCAAATCTTGCTATCCCCGAAAGGTATGTATGGGAGAACCATTTACAAAAATTGAGAAAAACAGGGTGGAAATGAGGGATTTAATCCATTTGAGCCACTAAAGCAAAAACCAAACTACTTCCAGCACCCTGAGAAAGTATTTCCAATTGATTCTATCATAAGTTTTAAATAAATCAAGTTTAATGATCATACCTAATTTGTTGGCTTTCTTAAGTGAGTGATATATCACCTCATTCGCTGTAATGATGCCATCTAGAATTTGTCTCCCATCCATAAATGTTATATGTTGTGGGTCGATGATGTGATTTGGCAACGGCTTAAGTTGCTTCACTATGACTGAAGAGATGACCTTGCATATCAAATTGCACAATGCAGGGCTGAAATCCACTCAGGTCGCTCAAATTTCCAATCTTGGTGATGATGGTCAAGAAGGTGGCCTTGAGACCATACCACACGTGTTGCTACCGCCTTGACTCTTCTACGAGTGCATGAATTTCATTGCCTAAAAAGAGCCATCGTGATTTAAAGAAATTTGTTGTAAAACCATTGGGTCTATGTTCTTTTTTATTTGGCATCTCTTTTACAACCTCCTCCACCTCAGCGTATAATATCTCTCTTCTCATAGATGAATTCTACTCGACATCTACGACTCTAGGAATGAATGAGTTGATACAAAAAATTGGTTTTTAGAGTAGATTGTGGAAGTAAGATACTAGCCCATCATCCATTTCCTCATGTTATAGGAGTATATTGCCTCCTTTTGACACAAGTGAGAAAACTTTATTGTTATGCATATGTGATCATGGCCTCATTTAATATTTATTTATTAAATTGATTAAAATATATTAATTTATTATATAATTTGATTTGATTTATATTTTCATAATTCCCATATCAATAAATGTTTTAGGAAAATTCAATTGGTAAACATGTGAAATTGTAAAGTAAATATGAGTACAAGATACATGTTAAATTCCTAGGAATATCTAACCCTTAACCAACGAATAAAATGGCTCGAACCTATAAAGCATAGTGATAATGGTCCAAATATTGCTTATTCCAAAACAAAAACAAAACCAAAAAAAACTCATACCAATGAATTGTTATACATTTTAATTGACATTTTATATTAAACAAACAGAAGTTCCCATATCCAAACAAGAAACAAGCCTACTATATATATGGAACATAACTCCAAAAAAGAAGTACTCAATGAACTCCCATACCCAATAATTCACAATTCATTAATAGGAAAAAGACTCCACAAGTCCTTGACTCACAAGACTTCGACTACCCATAAATATTGGTGTTGTCTACTGAGACTACAAATTTGCCTGAACAACATATTTCTTGCTAAAATCCGGTAAAAAAAATCAAAGAATCATAAAGTTACAATATTTGCATTTTTTTTATGGTGGAAATGGATTCAACACCTTCAAGAACCCTTGGGGCACTCAATATCCTAATGTTTGATTGTTGTAACCCATATTTTGAAAAATTTCTGTTAGATTTTGTCATAATCTTGCGGGAATTTCCATTATTTTCCAGGCTAAATTTTCGGTTCTTTAGATGACACTATTAATATCGTTTGGAGGTATCCCTTCTTAAATGTTGGTTCATTAAGTTCGTTTCAATACAATTTCCTTCATTTTTATTAAACGTATCATGTGCATTGATCAATGCTCCATCAACAAGTCCTTAAAAATATTTATTATATTTATTAGTTTATGATTCTGATAGAATCTCATCCTTTAAACCTTGGTCCACATAACATATAACTATGTTGTAGTTTATTTGGTAAAGGTTTTAGTTTATTACAAGTCCTTAAAAATATTTATTATATTTATTAGTTTATGACCGTGATAGAATCTCATCCTTTAAACCTTGGTCCACATGACATATAACTATGTTGTAGTTTATTTGGTAAAAGTTTTAGTTTATTTGTTAGGGATTGGTTGGAGTCATAAGTTTAGGTTATGAAATGTCCATAATCCAAAATCTTTAGGGATTTTTCATGGTGTTGAATCCATATATGCAATAAAAAACAGAGTTTAAAAACATTTAACAAAAAAAATTCACCCAATTCTAACTAAAAACCCCCAAATAAATCTAAAAAAATCTAATAATTATAAAATTATAATAACTAGATATAAATAAAATCTCTATAATATAGTGATACAAACTAATTTATAAAAAAAATATTAATATATTTTATTTTATTTTACTTATATTTTGATAATTTCTTTATTAATAACTATTATAATAATGGTCTAAATATTGCTTCTTCCCCACTAAAAAACAAAAACAAAAAAATCCCAAATCCATAAAAAAAACAAACAAAAACACACTAATTGAGAAGAAATCTTTATATTCACAATATAAGAAACATCACTCAGAAAAAAACCAAATGAACCCTATACCCAAGGGCCGAAACCCATACTTCATTATCCACGATCCGTTATTACGAAGAAGTATCTACTAGTCCCAAAAATTATCCGTTCTAAAATGGGGTTCGTTGAGTTTTTAATACAATTTCCATTATTTAAAAGAATGTATTATTTAAATGGATCATGTGTGGTTTTTTTAATGATTAATGTTTCATTATTAAATGTTTAATTTATATATAATCAAAATCTCTGTTTATAAAATACAAATAAATATCTGACCAAAACAAATTTCAGAAACTTTTAAAAAAAGTTAATAATTATAAAATGATCATAATTATGTTAAATAAACTCCCTTAGAATACAGTGAATTTTTTTTTTTTAAATATAACATATTATTTATTATATTTCATTTTAATTGATGTATTAATTTTATAGTTTTCATCTCAATAAGTTTTTTTGGAAATTTGAGTTGATAAATATGTAAAAATTGTAAAATAAATGTGAATACAAATTAAATATTCAATTGCTTTGAATATTTAACTAATAACTTCAATTAAATAACTTGAACCTTTAAATCATAATAATAATTGTCAAAATATTACTTATTTCAAAAAAATAAAGATATTTCTCATACTAATAATTTTTTATACATTTTAATTACCATTTCATATTAAAAAAATAAAAATTACCCTATCATATCCATAAGAAAAGCAACAAACCCATTAAAAAAATAACAATCTTATATTGAATATAAGGAAAATCAGTCCCAAAAGTAGAAAAGAGCTCCACGCACCCCATACTTGTGGATAATAGAAAAGAGCTTAATGAACCCCATACCCAACATCCACGATCCGTTATTAGGACCGTTATTAGGAAGAAGTATCCATGAGTCCCCAAAAATATCCTTAATGGTGATTCATTGAGTTAAAAAAAAAAAATCCTTTATTTAATGGAACACCCATGTGCAAGTCTGGGTGATTAATGCTCCATCATCAAGTCCTTGGAATCGAATCCTTTAAATCACAATCCACATAAACATGTCATAGTTTATCTAGTACAAGGTTTTGAAAAAAAAATTGGCAAGGGATTTCTTGGAATTTAAATAACAGAACTGAAAATTCGACCAAAAACTTTTGGCCCAATTCTAACCAAAGCCCCTACCAAAAAATTTCTGATAAATAGAAAACACCCATATGTAAGTATAAATAATAAGCTCCCTTATTATACGAACACCCAATGTGAACTCCTTTATAATAAAGTGAATAGAAACACTTTTGTCCATGCGCAGATCTAAGATGGTTGTGTGCCTATTTTTCTTATTTTCCTATCTACTCCATATAGATAGGCAAAGTATCTTCCATATACTTCCACACTTTTGATCCCCTTTGCAAATTACCTCGACCAAAGTTTCGTTCCTAATAGTTTTTTAAGTGTTTCATGATCCTGCACCCCTAAAACTCCTCCCAAATTAAGTAAGAAAACCTTATCCCACACCATTAATGCCCATTTTCTTTCATTAGTTCACTCCCTTCCACAAGAAATTCCCGAAACTTGACACAATCTCTTTGCACGCTATATTGGAGTAGGGAGGATGCACAATTGATACACTGGAATATCTTAAAATATTGATTTCAATAGAGTAGCTCATCTTGGCCAAATCTAATGAGTGGAATGCCCATTTGTTTAGGCGCTTGTTAATGTGATAAATCATCTCCTACCAACATGACACTAAATGGGTTTTCTACCAATAGGATGCCTACATATTTGGCTGGAAGAATGCCAATGATATGTTTTTGTATAATTAGTTTTGTTGTGCTAATAACAATTATAGAATTTTAAACATATGCTTGCTTATTGATTCTTGTGTTGAGGTTTTATTAACTATTTGTGTATGCAATCAGGTAAATTTCCTTAATCTTAAAGTGAAATTCATGAGAAAAATAGCTTCAAAAATAAATATTGAACAACAAACATTCAAAGTACATCAAAGAGACACCTCAACACAGTGTTTTGATGAAGGAGTTCACCCCTCTTGGGCTACATCTCCTTGGTCCAGCTTTCATGGCTTAGGCCTCTGTATTAGCTCAATGTGGCAAAAATGTTATTTTACAAAGATCTATGGCTCTTGATACCTGCACCTATGTGTTCAAAATTTCCAATTAGCCAAGAACACCTCTTCCTGAGCTCAATTTGGTCGAAAATTGACTTCTCTATGATTCAGACAGTTTTCTTCAAAAAAAGTTCTGCTAAATATGGAATGACTCCAGTTAGCGCACTAAATTTGGAGGTAGGCCCAAATTTTGGGGCACCACAAAAACCTCTACCATTTTAAACTATAGTTAATTAATTTTAAAACTAGATTAGTTAACATAAATCCCACAAATAGTGTTAACTACAACCGTAACATCCAGCGGTTATATTGGCATGTTCACATGCAGAGTTAACATCGCATTAATTATCGTGGTAATGGTCCATTGGAAGAATGAGCATAACATTAATCGTGTTGTTTTTTTCACATGTGACTGTTGCAGTGTTGTTTATGGGTTGGAACCGTTAGGTTTCATAACCATAACCGTTACAACTATTGCATTCACCTGTCATGCATTGAACCATCACAATGTTAGTAGGTTGGAGCCACCGGAGTTAACGTAATTGTTTGTAGTTTATAACGTTGCGATCACATGGGGGAGGGCTCACCCTCCCCTAACCACCAACCCCATAACCATTACACTTTAAATTGTTGTGGAGGGCTGATATCGTAAGAACCACGGTTTAGAGGAGTTGGTAAAGTCACACGGACTGTGTGTTGGAGGTCGTGGGTTCAACCCCAACCTGGACCATAATATTTTGCTCCATTGTGTAGATTGCCAAGGCCTTTGGGAGGTGCACGTGGCGGCCTCCGGGCTTGCCACGTGGAATTATTCCATTGGCCCTTAAATAAACCAATCATATTGCACCATCACACCACTGTACAACAAAATCAAACGATGCCACTTGTCTTCCTAGGATTCATCATTGACCATGCCTAGTCACCTACCACGTCATCAATACAAACTATTAACTGTGTAGTGACTAGGCATTTTTTTTTCAAATTTCGCATGTTTAGCAAAGTGATCAGAACACAATAACTTTCTCATACAAACTCAGTTTTTTGACGAAATGAGTTGCATTAGGATTTGTTATGAAACCAACTCACAAAATATAGAAAAGATAGATCAACGCCTTAGAATTCAGCCTCTTCGAGGGGGAAACCTCCTTTACATTACACAAATTGAACAATTCTTGGATGATACAATGAGAAGACCTCCATTCTATATATAGGAGTCTAAGGGGTCAAATATAATTAGAGCCGACTAAACAATAATAATGTAACTACACAATAATACAATAGTGGGCTTTATGGGCACAATAATAACAATATGGGGACTAAATGGGCACAAAAAATATAATAAGGGGGTTGTACTAATAACAATAAGAGGTTACACTAGTAGTATAGGGACCTAACATGCCCCTCTCCTTCAAAAAGAGTTGTCCTCAACGCTTGAGTAGTTCTTGATGCTTCTGTATAAATTCTTGTCCTCTCTTGTGGAATCTTTAGCAGGTAAGTTCTTCCACTTGATGAGATACTCTGAAACTGATATATTTCATAGTTGTCGATTTCTCAGTTCTGTGACTGCTTCAGGTTCCAATATGTTTTTTCCTTCCTTGTCAAGTTATCGTAATACTGTTTGAACTCGGATCTTGTACAACTTTTGAATGAGTTCCCACTCCTTTGGGCATATGGATATCTGTAAGGCCTAATGTTTGGAGGAACACTTCCTTGAATCAAATGAATAGCATGATCATGATTATGAATAAGTGGGAGGCCTTTGGCAGTCTCAAATAGCTTGGAATGGTTGTCCAAAATGTTTTGGAGATCTGAAGAAATACATGATTTTGATATGGGGTCCTCTAGTGAACATAATTGAGCAATTACACCCCATTACTCTTTATTTAGAAGATTTTTGATATTTTTAGTGTTGATTATCATTCCAAGTTTCCTTTTGATACCCCTCAATTCAACTTCCTTTCCTTCCCAAAAAAATTTCAAGAAAAGTTCT
This sequence comes from Pinus taeda, assembly GCA_000404065.3. Lineage (NCBI taxonomy): Eukaryota > Viridiplantae > Streptophyta > Pinopsida > Pinales > Pinaceae > Pinus > Pinus taeda. The sequence goes on along the minus strand of APFE031271110.1, from coordinate 4,238 downwards.
TGAAAATTAAAAGCTATGGTACCTAAAGATTGTAGCCGTTGGACTCCTAGTAAAACATTAGCACCACCCATTGGAATGGAAAGCATTGGGCTATTCAATACATATTATCCCATGGATAGCTTGATCTTATGGCATTTTCTAGAGCAATTTATGGTTCCTCCACTTGCAACCATCACTTGACACTTCGGTGCTGGATATAGGGAGAAATTAAATTCCTTGGCTATCTTACAATAAATAAAATTATGGGCACTGCCCAAATCAATCAACGTTATTACCTTTTTCTTCTTGATATGTCCTTCTATCCTGATAGTTTGAGGAGTGGTAATTTCTTCCAATGCATTACAAGATGTGGTCGGATTCATTTCTTGATGCTCGATGTGATCTTTGAATTCTTGAACATTTTTCTTCTTGATATGTCCTTCTATATTGATAGTTCAAGGAGTGGTAATTCCGGCCAATGAATTACAAGATATGGTCAGACTTATTTATTCTTTCTTGATGTGATCTTTCACTTCTTGAACCTTTTTCTTTGTGATGTGTCCTTCTATCTTGAGAGTTTGAGCAGTGGTAATTCTTTCCAATGCTTTACAAGATATGGTCGGATTCATTTCTTCTTTCTCTGGGGTGGGTTCCTGGTGTATATCCTCTTCAATTTATGTTTCTTGATCCTTTTCTTGCTCCTCTTCATAATCTATGTAAAATAATTTCTTCTCAGCACACTTATGACCTTTAGTGTATTTTCATCACAATTGTAACAAAGCCCTTTTTCTCTTTTTTCTTCCAATTATTGTTGTGTAAACCTTATAGGTTGTGGAAGGCTAGGAGAAAACAAATTTCCATAATTATAGTTGTGAGTGGTGGGATTCCTTGTTTCCATAATTTATCTTTCAATTTTTCTTGCCAACCTATATGCTTTCCCCAATGAGTCAGGTTCCCAAAGACGAACCACGTGTTGAATGTTATCCTTTAAAGTCGCTATGAAGACATCAACCATTTTCTTCTCTAGAATATCATTTGCCCTTATATTCAATTTTTGGAAGTCCTCAATGTGCTCTGTCATTGAATTATTTTGTTTGAGATTTATCAATTGGCTAAAGAAGGTATTTCTCTTTGTATCGTTATAATGTGCTATCATTTCCTTCGTGAAAATTGACCATGTGACAAGTGGTTTACGAGAACAAAGCCCTTTATAACATAAAAATTGAGTTGGTTCTAAACAATTGAATGCAAAACGTACCTTTTGTAACACTGGTACACCATGTAGATCAAAATATTTCTCCATATGTACTATCCAATTTACTAGATCCTTGCCATCAAACTTCCTCATCTCGCATTTTCTTGATTTTAAGAGCTCGATATTGAAATGACTGTAACTCTCTACTTTTGGATCTTTAAGTTCTAAAATTGTGTTCTGTAATAACCCTTTGAGTCCTCTTTCTAGCTCTGCAAGTCTGATCACAATTGGATTCCTAAAGAAAGATCTATTCCCAATCTCCCGCGATGACCTAATTATAGACTAGTTCAGTAAAGAAAACTTGTATGAAGTGCCATGTGCCACTGTTTCGACCTTAGTACCTAAAACTGGTATACAGAAAACTACAGGTCGTCCTATTTCTAAAGCTTCTTACGAAATTTCAATCTGATGCTCAGAACAAAAGTTATGATGATTTTCCCGAGGTCACCTATTTAGGATGTAATACGGGAGTCTGCAAAACCCTAACTTCCTCAAGTCATATATCTAGAAATATATTGAGCCAGGATCTGAAATTCAGACCCAAGGTTCAAAACGATTTCTTCTCAAATGGGTTTTTCTTTTGAGCTTTTGAAACTTTGTAGAGAAAACGGTATAGAGAAAATTCCACGATGACCTGTTTTAGATGAAATTCTGGAGCATGCAAAAACCCTAACTTCCTCATATCATATCTCCACAAATATAGCGATAAAAGATCTGAAATTCAGACCCGAGGTTCAACGTGATTTCTTCCCAAATGGGTTTTTTTTCACTTCTGAAATGTCGCAGAAACAAAGTTATAGTAAAAATGCCACGATGTCCTATTTGGAGCAGCGAAACCCTAGAATCCAAAGCTCTGATACGAAATGTTATGAAACCAGCTCACAAAAGATAGAAAAGATAGATTAACACCTTAGAATTCAGCCTCATCAAGGGGGAAACCTCCTTTACATTACATAAATGAACAATTATTGGATGATACAAATGAGAGGACCTCCTTTCTATATATAGGAGTATAAGGGGTCAATATAATCAAAGCCGACATAACAATAATAATGTAAGGGCACAATCATAATAATAGTGGGCTTCTATGGGGCACAATAATAATAATATGGGGACTACATGGGCACAACAATATAATAAAGAGGTTGTACTAATAACAATAAGGGGCTACACTAGTAGTATAGGGACCTAACAGGATTGTTTTTCCAAGAGACGTGCGTTCATTCAAGTTTCGATCCATTCTGAGAACTTTGATTTTTGAGCTAAATACTGAGCACCTAATCAGCCAATTTCAAAATCCATAGTGTGATCCAAGTTTGTTGGGTGTGGAGTTTGATTATCTTCTTTATTTAGAGGTATTTCCACATTAGACCCCATTTTTCACTCATTTTCCGCTGCCAGGGGGGTCTGAGGGGGGAGATGATGATTTTTAGAGCCCCCCCGACGGGGAATCAGGGGCAGCGCCCTCAAATCTAAAAATAGATGTAAACTTGCCTTGTAAACTATTATAATTTCATAGTCAATCTGAGCCGTTCATTAGGTGGATGATCTGATGGTAGAAGTTATGTTTAATTTAGGGTTTTTTGTGCTACAATGAAACCCCTCACTATATATGAAGGAATTGAATTGCGACTATGTATATGTGATTCTGAGTGAGAAAGAGAGAGGAGACCATGTGAGAGCAAAGAGGAAACTACAACGGATCGACTATAGGTTGTATCTCTTCATTTTGTTGGATAATATAAAAGGAAGGACTGGTTGTTTCTCTGTGGATGTAGCCAAAATTGAGTGAACTACACATAACTATGTCTCTCTTATCTTATGTATTTTCTGTGTCTGTGTTTCTGCAATATTTTATGTGTTTCATTGCTCTGTAATATATAATTTTCTAACAAAGTGGACATGCACTCTTCAAGCCAGCTGAACATGCACTCTTTGACAGGTGTGGAAGAAAAATATGTGAGATTTATTCCCGTTGATCTGGGTTCTTGGATCATCTTGAAATTATGAAAAGATGAGGGTGAACCTTTAGGCTTCCTCGAAAAAAGGTTCCCCATAAAGCATGTTATCATAAACAAATTGTGTATGTGTAATTGAGATATCTTCCCTGACCACTCAGATTCCTCTGATTTCCCCTTGATTAGTTGCTACTTTGATGTACCTTCCCAAACCCTGTTATCCATGAAAGGTATGTGTTGGAGAACCATTTATGATAATTGAGAAAAATAGGGAGGAAATGAGGGATTTAATCCATTTGAGCCACGGAGGCAAAAACCAAACTACTTCGAGCACCCTGAGCAAGTATTTCCAATTGATTCTATTATAAGCTTTAGAGAAATCAATGTTAATGATCATAACCAATTTGTTGGCTTTCTTAAGTGAGTGATATATCACCTCATTGGTCATAATGATGCCATCAAGAATTTGTCTCCCCTTCAGAAACCCTATATTTTGTGGGTCAATGATGTGATTCAACAATGACTTAAGTTGCTTCACTATGAATGAAGAGATGACCTTGTATATCACATTGCACAATGCAGGGCTGAAATCCACTAAGATCACTCAAATTTCCAATCTTGAGGATGATGGTCAAGAAGGTGGTGTTCAGACTAGACCACAGTTGTAGCTGCCTCCTTGACTCTTCTACTAGTGCACAGATTTCATTGCCTGAAAAGCATCATCATGCTTTAAAGAAATTTGTTGTAAAACCATCAGGCCCATGTGTTTTTTTATCTGACATCTCTCTTAGAACCTCCCCCACCTCAACATATAATATCTCTCTTATCATAGATGAATTATGCTTGACATGTTGTAGGAGCATATTGCCTCATTTTGACACAAGCCAGAAAACTCTATTGTTGTGCCTGTTTGATCATGGGCTTATTTAATAGTGATTTATTAAATTGATTAAAATATATTAGTTTATTATATAATTTGATTTGATTTATATTTTCATAATTCCCATATCAATAAACTTTTTAAGAAAATTCAATTAATAAACATG
>APFE031271109.1:155365-167575 GCA_000404065.3 Pinus taeda | reverse complement strand
AGGTGCAAGAAGAGAGCATACTCAAGAAACTATTAAACCAATAACTTTCTCTTTTCTGATCCTCCAGATCACACTAGGTGTAAGAGGAAAGCATACTTGAGAGGTTATCAATTTTCCTTTCTTGAAATTTTCTTGTTTTTATATTTTTTTTTAGAAATTGGTTACCTAATTTCACTTCCCCAGCAACAACGCCAAAAATGTTTGGTCAATTTAGTGATGTCTAAATTGCAACTTTTAAATGTCAACCCGGGGCTCGTAAGCTGATGAAGTGAGGTGTACTGTATGTACTTAGGCAACTTGTTTCTTAAGCTTTTGTCGTTTTTAACTTTTTAAGTTTGTTTTCAAGTATATCTCTCCTACTGTGATGTGATGGAAATGAAGTAAAGCGAGTGAAGTGTGTGAGATTGTGATGAGCTTTTTATAACTTAAAAGTATTCTACAAGAAATCTTGAAAAACAACTGAAATGAAATCAACTCTTAAAGGAAAATAAAGGCATCAAATAAAAGACTAATGACATTGGCCTAGTATCTCTGCTGCTGCAAGAAAATGAAGATGAAATCTATGTCAAATAGAAACTAAGCAATGTGAAACTAAAGTAAATCTACATAAAAGAAAGACTAGTCACAAATACTTTAACTTCTTCTTAACCTCTTGTCTTTTAACTGAATATATCATGTGAGAAACAGTTAAAAATAAGCCAAGCAATTGTGAGTTCTTGAGAAACTAAAACAAGTTGTGCTAAGTGATATTTTGGTCCTCAATGAAGATATTAAATTATGGAGAAGAAACCATCAATAGGTAAACAACTTGATGTCTAAAAGCAGAAAGAAACTATGCAAATTAAAGAAATGATAGTAAGGAGATAAAGGCTGCAAAACAAGGAAGGTTAGAAACATAGACAAGATGATCACAAGTGTCACTATTTGTGAAAAAGAAAAGAAAGAAACTGTCCCGGGCACGTCTAAGAAACCTGCATAACACACTGATCAGTCATGGAAAAGTGCAAAAATATAAATAAGCAGAATTCAAAATTTATATACAGCTATTGTACATGATCAAAACACAGCAATCAAAGGCATTATGTACAACTATTATACATAAAATGAGAAAAAGAAATGCAGGAAATTAAAGAGTACTATACAGGCCTTCAGTAAATAGGGGCCCTCTGCCTACTCCAGCTGGTTCAATGATTAGTTACACGCTCAAATGGAAAACAGTCTTCTCATATATTATGTATCAAAATAGAAAGTGCAGCGGGGAGTTCAAAATTACATATCATCGGATAACTATCCAGTGTTCAGAGACGCTTTATTTATAATAGAGGAAAGCAAACTAACTTAACGAAAACTAAGCTATTCAAGCAGCTGTGTAAAAACACATAGTCTTGCTGCATCCTCGGATTTAGGCAACGGTCGTTGTGCGCATTCAATCTGTTGTTGGATTCATGTTTCCCACTGTCTTCGTGGCTGAGGAAGATGCCACCTATTCTTCACGTGCTCTAAAACATAACACACAGAGCCGTGCCACCGCCAATGACTTCTGTTAACCGTAGTTGCCTCCTCGTTGACCACGGGTGTTTATGACTGGTTTGGGTGAGCTGGAAGGACACACACCATGTCCTTGGTTCCACGAACTTGCCCATGTGGCTCTTCTTCCCGGAGGACACCTGGAACATATCATTTAATAAAACAGCTGCGGAATCCGGGGTTGGCTGCGGAAACCGGGATCAGTTGCGGAAACCCTGTGTGAGCTGTGGAAACACAGCACTTTGAACCAAAATTATAAACCAACAACACAATCATTAGCATAATTAGCAAACCATCTAAAAAGTCCTAAAATACAATGATTTGAGCAATTTGATGGAGGGAATGAGTGGCAAAAGAAGGAAATGAATAGGAAAAGGAGGCTGAGAGGATGTGTAAAGAAGTGCATGTTTGAGGCTCAACACTACTACTGGCCCACTCTTCATCAAGATGTGAGGAGATACACAAGCTAGTGTGATCAGTGTTAGAGGATGGGGAAACCCACTCTAAAGGATGAAATGCCCATGCAACCTCAAGTGACTTTTGAGCCATTTGAGAAGTGGGGCATGGACTTTGTGGGGCCTATCAACCCCCCTTGAAAGAAGAAGCAATAAATTATTGTGTGCACCGACTACCTAACAAGGTGGGCAGAGACAAAAGCAATCAAAGTAATGACAGAGGAAAAAGTAGTTGTTTTTTAGGGAAAACATATTCTACAAGTTCAGATATCAGAGAGAGTTGGTCACAGACCAAGGCAGTAAGTTCACTTCCAACCTGATTGAAGACCTTCTCACACATCATAAGATCAAGCACATGACTTCCACTCCTTACCATCCATAAGCCAATGGGCAAGTGGGGGTTACTAACAGAGCATTAGAAGGGATCCTAACCAAGGTAGTGAGCAACAACTGGGAAGACAGATTAGTTGAGGCAACATGGGCCTACAACACAACATGGAAGACCACTACCAGGTTCACACCCTATGAACTGGTCTATGGGAAGAAGGCTTTGTTGTCATTAGAGTTTGAATTCAATACCCTAAGGATGGCAGCACAACTGGACTTAGACCTCAACCATGCACAAAAGGAGAGATTACTTCAACTCAATGGATTGGATGAATATAGATTGCAAGTCCTTCTCCATACAGAGGTAGTTCAGCTTCAAAGAAAGATATGGCATGACAAAAATATCAGGGAGAAGCAATTCCAAGAGGGAGATTGGGCACTACTCTATGATTCAATATACAAGGATTTCAAAGGCAATTTGAGTACCAGATGGCTGGGACCCTACATTGTGGAGAAATGCAATGACAATGGTTTAGTTCTAATCAGAACCATTGATGATGAAGCCATCCCCATGCTTGTCAATGGAAATCGGTTGAATGTCCACAAGAAACCCCTCTCCAAGCAAGAGTTTATTAAACATTTGAATAAAACAGTGATGGTAGTGGAGCATGTCTTAGCTTCCACTTCACCAACTCACTAAAGAAAAAGAAAAAATAAAAAAATAAGGACTCAAGTGAAAACCTCCATGAGGCACTTGATTCCCATCATTGGGTTGAAAACCTCTTCTGAGGCGGCCCAGTGATGTCAAAAAAAGGGGAAAAAAGAATAATATCCCAGGGTGAAAACCTCCCTTGGAGGTGCCTAGGGCAGGCAATTAGGGTGAAAACCTCTCCGAGGCGCCCTAGTTGTTTTCAAAAAAAGAAAAAAGAAAAAAAGGAGAAAGAAAAATGAATTTTTGTTGCATTATAGGTTTGTAGGAGGAACCCTGACATTCATACCAACACCCATCTCATCTTATCCACACCTTCCTCCATCATTTTTGGCATATCTGTCACCCCACTGCACCTTTTTCTTCCAAAAATGTGTTTTCTATAGGAGGCTTTGTGTTTTTTTATAGGAGGCTCCTGTAGGAATTACAGAGAGCCAAAAGTGTGTACGGAAGGAAGTTTGAGGGACCAAGAGAGATTCATGAGGAACTTATCATCCCTATTACCACCTTCAAGCCTCCTTTCCATCATTTCCAAGCCTACATCACACCCCAAGCATCATTTTTTTCCCTATCCAAGAAAAAAACACAAAATAGTTTTCCAATATTGAAAAATAACAAAAATAAAAAAAGGAAAAGGCATAAATAACCTTACTTGAAGCTTACCTATTATCCCTCCATAGTTCATGACACCTCTGGCATTATTCTCAAGCTCCAAGCATAGGGAAAAGTTGAAGTTTCTAGGGGGGAAGCAGCTACATGAGTTCCTGTAGGAATTCCTGTAGCAGCTAATCCCATAGAAGTCCAGCACCAGCAGCAAGAGAGTACACACATGAAGGTTGAAAAGGCACATGAAGCTTAGATCCAGAAAGAGAATAACCTGCACAAGCACACAACCACAAATCGCCAAGCACAGACAACATGCATGAAGGGAAATGAAAGCATGCAACAGAGAAAGCCACAACACCTCACAACAAATACACTCGGATCACAGCTAAGTAACTAAGTCACTCCTCTGTTTGCATTTGTGTAATTAGGAGTCATATGAAGGCAACGAGATGGTTGAGATTGAATGAGGGAAAGGTGGCCAGTTAACTCGGCCACCTTCATTTAGTTGACTCCACTTATTCGAGATGGCACCCACATGTGCGCACAATCAACTCAAGCATAAGATGCCAAGGACAGGTAGTGGGAGGAAGTGTGAACTCCGATGCAATAATGAGGGATGATTAATAGGAGGGGCCATGATGACCAAGCAAGTGGGGACCAACAGTCCAAATATGGCCAATGTACACCTTGCCAGCTCAACGCTCTTAACCAAAAATAGCCATAAAAAGAAATGAGCACTCCTCCCCGCGCATTCTCACCACCTTTTTCTTCATTTCTCCTCATAACTCAACCATAGTAGTATTCTTGTGCTCCCACAGCCTCGTAACCACCATCCTCCATCGATTTTCTGCCTATCTTTTCTCTCGGTGTTTTCTACAGAAGCACCTACAGAAAAGCTACAGGAGGGACAACAGGCTTCTATAGGAGAGGCAGTGAGTCATTTTGAAGGGAGAAAACACGATTTTTAGCACGAATTTCAACCTGAAGAGGTAGGGTTCATGCATGCCCCCTGTTGAATATCAATATATGAAAGAAGTGGTCTTAATTTGAGGATGAAATAAGTCTTTAGGAGGGCAGAAAATACATAAAAAATTCCTATTTATTTAAAAAAAACACAGTCTCCTTTGCTTTTTATTTTTTCTCAAAACTCTTTGTCTCCACCTCCATATTTGGGTTTTTAAAAAGTACAAGAAGTATGACAAGAGGGTTTATGAGAAAGGAGCCCACTAACTCCACTAGGCTCTATGCACATCCTCAAGTGGTGGATATATTCACAAGGGAAACCTGGATGAATTTCTTTAAGAAATTTCAAGGGTTTGATGATGAAATTGCCCAAGAATTTGCTCTCTCTCTGGTCCCTCACACAAGAACTCATGCTACTATAACCATTAGAGGCGTCTCCATGGAAATAACCCCTAAATTCATCAATAGGGTTACTACCCTTCCCCTTGGGCTGCCTTGGAGTAAAGATGAGAAACCAATTGGCCAGGCTGCCAAGAAGAATTTTTTCCAAAATAATGAAACCCCTATTAAAGATAAAAATGGAATTAGAAGGGTTAGTATACCATATCCATAGGATGAGGTTAGCGACCAAGTAATCAAATACATTTCCTATGAGGGGAGGCACAACATTGTCTATGGATATCATTTCAGAATCCTCCATGACTCGAGGTATGGCATGGATACTCCAACACCTCAAAAGCTTAGTATCCCTTACTTTCTCGTTCAATCCCTCATTGATTCCAGCACCAAGGTACAAGCAGGAAATTCAAGGCAGTTAGCTCACCATGGCTTAATCAAAACCCTAGTAGAGGAAGCCCTCCATACCTTTACACTCCCTATAGCATGGGAAGTTTTCCGAAACATGACAGCTAAGGATGACATAAAAGAATTAACCTATGATGTCAGTCCTACTGGCAGTGAGGAGGAAGAACAAAAAGGAGAGAATATGAAGCCAGTGGTGACATAGAAAAGCAAGAAAGGAATGAGGAAGGAAAAGAAACAAAGGAGGGAAAAGTTGAAGAGACAGAAAAAGAGACAGAAGAAGGAGAAAAAGAGGCAGAGAAGGCAGAGCAAGGAGAAGAGTCCCCTTAGACTTTGGAAAGAGAGGTAACATCTTCCCTCACTACGCTCAGTACACCAATCAAGCCAAAGTAGAAGAGGAAAAGACATTCCTCCATGTATTTCAAGGCAAGGAAGAGCACAAGAATTAAAACAGGAAAACCTCAGCCCTCTTCAAAAGTTCCCATTACCATTGAAGATTCACCGTCTACCAAGTTGAAAGAATCTCCTTCCAAGACACCTATAACATATGAAAGGGGAACTCCAAGATCTTCTACAAGGAAGGGAAAGGAAGTACTACAGGACCCAAAACCAGACCTATAGGAGGCTGAAATAATCCTATAGGAGACACTATCCAAACTACATGAGACACAAAAGCTTGAGGAAAGGATAGGAGGATAACCAGAGGTGAAAGAGGAAGCACAAGAGCTACAATAACCTGACCCCCAACCTAGTCTTGCCTCCTATTACATTCTACTTGAGGGAGGCAGGATAATCCCATAGAAATTTGCAATTCCATTGTTTTTTGAATTGGAGAAAGAAAGAGTGATAGCACATAGGTGGATGCAGATAGCCAAATCCAAAGGAGTTGAGGATGTTGACCATATGAAAAACAAACTCAGGGAATGGGTAGAGAATTGAGTGCTCTCAGAGACAGAGAAGCCATCACAAGAAGCCACCTTGAAAATGAGAATGAAATCCTAAGGAGGTAGCTGCAAGAGAAAGAGACTCAGCTAGCATACATGGCCAGCTTATCCATGGAAGCATTACAATGCAGAACACCAGCCAAATCTTATGGCCTTTATATGAAGGACCAATGGCTTCAATTTCAAATAAATACTTTGGCACCAAGAGGCACAATGCCTTTCCAAGACTACAGGGAGTTCATGGACCTATGTGACCAAACCACCTCAAAGGATAAAGCAAAGGTGGCAGAGTTCTACCTACACAACATGGCCCTCACAAACATGAATGTGTGGGAGCCCAATGCCAAGCTAGGGGACCTACAATTAATGGCCATGGCCTCATGGATGAACCATGAAGAATTGAGGGTAGCAGAAATGAAAATATTGATGATAAAAGATCAGAATGAGCCATTAATTATAAGAGCTAACCCATCAGATCCTATGGCACTCATTAGCACACATAACCTGCTTGCCGATGACCCTTAGATTGCCCCTAAATATCTAACCAATCAGGCACGAGCCATTGCACACTTTGAAGATATGCAAAGGCTACTTGGGGATGACTGTGTGCATGCATGCATGAAAGGATGGAACACCTTACCTCACAATTTGCAGATCAGGTAATAGCATTCCCCCATGAAGCTAAAGGAGGCATTGAAAAGAGTGCCAATGTACAAGGGCTCCATGCAAAGGCTAAAGGTCAACTGGATTAGCCTCAAACTAAGTCCCCCACTCCTATTAGGCATGCTGGAAGGAAGAAGAGAAGAAGAAGAGGAGGAGCAGTGGAAGGACATATATAGAAAGGCATGATTTTATGGCAAACAAGAGCAGACCACATTAGAAGCCTTAGATGCTAGGGAGGCCACCAGGGCCATAAAAGAGGAGGAGATTGACTAGGTTGCTCAGAGGATGAGCAACACCTTTAGTAGGGGGTGATGATGAGCCTCATAAATGGGTAATTATATGGGCTCATTTTACCTCCTAACCTAATCAAATCAACCATTCTCTTAGCTTATTGTATGATTTTCTGATTATATTTATGCTTATAGAGTGAGTTGAGTTAGTCATTATGCCATGTGGTCTAACATGTATTTAACGCAGATTATTGATGGATTTCGAGGTCAAAGTCAAGGATCCAGTGGTCAAATGGCAGAAATAACTCAAAGTAGATAGAGTAGAGGACTTATAGGAGGGAACCCCCCTCATTTATTACTCCTCACTTCAAATTCCTCTTCATTCAGCTCGAAGTACAAGCAGCTGAATCATGCACTAGAAGGCAACCAAGAAAGTAGAAGATGATTGAGAGTTATCTCGAGTTTTGGGAGCCAAGCCTCCCTAATTTTAAGGAAGATATTGGTAGCTTCAGATGTATAATTAGAGAGGCCTAGGGCCTCACTAGGGTCAGATTTTTTTTGCTTATGTAAACTCTGCTCAAATTTCGAGCTTACTATTTTGTGACAGTTTTATGTAATCTTGCTCTTGTTTTGATAATGAAGATGGAATCCTTTTTGAACTAGCACTAAGTTACCTCAGAGTGCTGAATCTCTTGGGTTAGGGCCCAATCCAAGCATCCAAGATTCTATTTACTTGTATTTTTATGCTTTACTTTAGTTTGTAGATTAATTTGTTGTTAGATGTATTCTAGTTTTATGGATAAGAATAGGTTGCTTTTGGTGATTTAGTAGGTTGCTTTCATTTGTGCTTTCTGTAGCAGGTTAAGCAATGATTAGAAAAGATTCAAAAGGCTAGCAACAATGCCTTGTCCTCTCTTCCTCCCTCTAGGACCATGATTTGAGGCAAAGACTCTCTTGCTGCCCCAAAAACACATATTTTCCTCATTCATAGGACTTCTAGTGTTTGCAGCTCTTTGGTAGGTTGATAGTCCAGTCTTTCTTTTCTTTAGATCTCCTTTATCATGTTCAATTCCTGATTTGCAATAGTCCTCTTTCATGCTTTCCTTTCTTGCAGCATTTCTTAGCATTTCCTTTCATACATCATAGTTTAGACCATTTTTATGCAAAAATCTGTTTTTTCGTAGGATGTACTCATTTCATTTGTTGCTTGATTTTCTTGGTTGGCTGTCAGTTTCTATGAAGTAGATATCTTCCAACAGTAAGCCATCTTACCAGTAATCATACCATCCATCTGATCCATGCCCTATAGGTCTCCCAAACCTCACCTCAATTCTGCCCTAGTTTCCTGCATTTTTCATAGAACTTCTTCCTCTCTCCTTGAGCAAACCCAATCATCTTTCTCTCTCTTTGGGATTCATGGTAGACTTTAGGCACCCTAAAACCTCATTCCAACCTTCATCCACCTTTTCCATCCACTCTCACACCCTAAAAACAATGAAAATTGTGCTTGGCCTCCTCCTGTAGGCCTCCTCTAGTTTCCCTGTTTTCCTCCTGTAGTTTCCCTGTGTCCTCATGTAGTTTTTCCTATAGGCTTTCTTTTGAAGGCCGAGTTTGGGAAAATCCTCCAAAATGCCACCTAAGACCTCGTAGGACCCATCCACACCATCTTACATCCTTGCAATCTCCAAAACCGCCCTTTTGCACCACTTGTTCGCCGCCACACTCACACATAATAAATTAGATGCATGATTAAATTCACATAAAAAACACATAAAAATCCAAAAATATGTTTTTTGCTTATTTACTTCCAGAATTAGCATGGTTAGATGTTGTTTACTTCCTTGAGTAGGTAATGGCATTTCTTTCATGGTTCTCATAGTGTTTTTGGCAAAAGTAGAATTTGCTTGTTAATTAGGGTTTACTAGGTTTTGCTTTACATTCCAGTCTTTCTCCTTTCTACAATTAGAATAGCTTCTACACAGTAATATTTCTTTTCTTTCATCACACATAAATATTCTTCTGAAATATATAGAAGTTGGCTTGAGCTTCTAGTGATCTCATGCCAGCTGACCAAGTGACAACCTGTAGTGAGAACTAGTACTTGTGCATAAAGCACCGACGCTTCCAAGTTTGTTACAAACTACTGGGTTTATAAAATTAAAGTTGGCAGCCCAGGAGTTGCAACATTCTTGCTGCAATACTGGTGCTCACCACAAGCTTTGTTTAGATCACGAAAGTCTATGCAAACACGAATGGTGCCTTGTTTCATCAAAATGGGAACAAGGTTGGAAACCCATGAGGTGTACTCTACTAGGTAAATGAATTTGGCATACTTAAGCTTATCTATTTCATCTTTAATTGAAACACTCTTACAAGTATGAATATGCCATTGTTCTGATGGATAGGAGTGGCATCAGGAAACATTTCGATATGATGTTCAACAATGGTTGGATCAAGTCTGGGCATCTCATAATAAGACCAAGCAAAAACATCATTGAATTCTTTGAATAACTTAGTATAAGCCTCAATTTCTTATGGGGTGCATTGTGGTCCCAACTTGATGTTTTCTTCAACTCCTAGTTTGTTTGAGATGTTAATCTTAATGGTAGGCGAAATGTTGGCCAGGTTACCTTCTTCGAAAGCATCTGGTGTAGGAATTGGATTTTTAAACCAAACGACTTTATTGTGGATAAAGTATTTTGAATCCACAACATATTGATCATGTGATTGTTGCTGAAGGAAATATGGAGAATGGTGCATATCATCATGTTGTGGTAAAAGCACAACCCCCCCATTATTCACTTAATTCTCATTATGGGGGACCTTTGATTGAATGGTTGATCATATTACTATTTGATTTTGAGTATTTGGATTGCTTCAATGAGTTCAATATTTTCCTATCTTTCTGTCATAACTTTTTGATCCCATTTGGTTGTTTAGTTTTTAAATAGCACCTAACCAAAGATTGGACATTTTCACTGCCTTGGAATAATAAATTCTTTAGAATGTAAATTCCTTTTATTTTATAAATTCATTCATATGTAAATAATTAACTTTTATGTAAATATTATTTTATTTTAGCACTTAATTAATTATAAAAATAGACCCTGAGACCAAGATCTATATTGTTGGGTTGTGTTATATTCTTTCCACGACCAACCTATGTAGTGAACTGGGGGGTTAGAGGGCGGGTGGAGCCCCCCCTTCATTGTGCAGCGGGGGGTTTGAGGGGGGCGGGTAGCCCCCCTCTACGGGGTCTGGGGCAGTGCCCTAGGAAAAAAATTTTTGGACCCTATATTAGGTTGGGCGAACCTACCTATGGTTTTTGGCCCATGGTTTTGGACGCGATGGTTTTTGGTCCATGGTATTGGATGCTTCGGCATGTATAAATATGTATTGTAACATTGAAAGGAACATAATGAAAAATCAAGCTCGTAGTCCCAGTTTTGGGATCAAGGGGAAATCTCTGTGCATATGTGTTTTATGTGTTATGCTCTCGCATTGTTTATTTTCCTTGTTTTAGAATTCGTATGTAGGTAATTCCTGTACGGGGTTAAAACCTACATTTCGTATCGGAGCAGTTTTGGCTTCAAGGGGACGCCTTTGTTGTTGAGGGGTTTCGCTCGGGCCTGTGGTAGACCCTGTTCAGTGGGAGATCTGTAAGATCGATTCTAGTGGTGAAAGAATATGGTGAGCAACAGAAAGATAGAGATTGAGAAGTTCAATGGTAAGAGTTTTGAGTTGTGGAAAATCAAGATGGAGGATTTGTTGATGGATAAAGATCAGTGGATCGTGGTAGATCTGAGTACTAAACCAACGAGAGTGACCGATGAAGAATGGAAGAAGTTGGATCGAAAGGCAAAGAGCACAATACGATTGTGTGTCTCAGATTCAGTATTGTTAAATGTATCAGGGGAAGCTATGGCGAAGTCTCTGTGGGACAAGTTAGGGACTTTGTACCAATCTAAGTCTCTGGTGAATAAACTGTTCCTGTGGAAAAAGCTGTATAATCTGAGGATGAAATATGGAGACTTGGTGACAGAGCATCTGAATGCATTTAATACTGTGGTAAGTCAGTTATTATCTGTTGATATTAAAATTTCAGATGAATATAAGTGCATCAATTTGTTGTGTTCTCTACCAGACTCGTGGGATATTCTGGTTATTGCAATAGGTAGCAATGCAACTGCTTTGCAGTTTGATGAAATAGTCTTAGCCTTGCTGAAGGAGGAGATGAGACGGAAAAATATGGACAACCAGAATGGTGATGCCTTGTCTGTACGAGGACGGTCCCAGAACAGAAACAAAAATAAGTCATCGAGTGGGAGATCTAAATCTAGAGGGAGATCTAAATCTCCACGAAAACCTATAAAGGTGGTGTGCTGGAAATGCGGAAAGGAAGGGCACTTCAGAAGGGAGTGTAAATCTAAAGCTCATGATAAAGGAAAGGTATCTGATGATGCTCCTTCTACAGAGGCGAAAACCACCTCAGATGAAGGTGGGGATGTGTACTTGGCTTCTTCAAGTACACATGTAGATCATGAGGCATGGTTGATTGACTCAGGTGCATCCTTTCACTTCACTCCCCATAGAGAGTGGTTCTGTGAGTATGAGAAATACGATGGTGGTGATGTCTTCTTAGGAGACGATAGGAAGGCTAGAATCATTGGTCGTGGAAAAGTAAGGTTGAAGTTGCAAGGTGGAAGGGTTAGAACCCTTCCGGGTGTTCTGCATATTCCTGCGTTGGCCAGAAATCTGATTTCTATAAGCAAGTTGGATGATACAGGTGTAAAGACAATGTTCGAGAAGGATACCTACAAGATGGTTCGAGGAGCACTGGTATTGATGCGTGGAGTTCTGATTGGAACTTTGTACAAGCTGCAAGGTAGCATTGTTGCTGACGGGTGCAATAGTTCTATGGTTCCTGAAAATGGAGCAGAAAATCTAGTGGTCTCTGGAGAGAAGACCATGTTGTGGCATCAAAG